>JAOWAZ010534881.1:0-10246 GCA_028565935.1 Goniobranchus fidelis
GTGTGTGTAGTCTTAGCTACTGCATACTGCCTGACACAATAAGATTGCAGTGAAAGCAAGTTTAACTTGTAATTTTCATGCCTAAAGGTGACTAGTGACAATGCTTACAATATTATCATTATAACATAGTCCTAGGTAGTAATCCTGTGGCGGGCATGCATGCACATAGAGCATGGCGTGGAAATGATCATGTGGCAACATGACACCTGCATATATATATATCTATATGTGTGTGTTTTCTTGTGTGTGTGTGTCAGATAGAGAGAGGGGGGTAGGGGCTTGGATGTTGATTGCCCCTTAATATGGATTTCATTGCAGTGTTAATACAGTGGAACCTCTGGATATCGACATCGCTCGGGACAGAAGATTTACGTCGTTATCGGGGGTGTCGCTATTCCAAGGTTTTCAAAATGGCGGAAAAAGGGGGCGTGGTGCAATTGTCAGTATTGACACTATTGATTGACCATCGATAGTACCCGCCTCATGTACCCGATACCCACAGCTATGATGATATCCGATTACGAAAATACGAAGTGAGGCTAAAAACTACGAATTATTGACGAAGATTTTTTTTTTGTTAATCGCATATGATATGCATGGTGTTAAACGATAACGATCGGCCTGGGCAATGTTTTGAGAGAAACAGGACCGTTTTTAAAGATTTCCTGTTAAAGCCAAGCAAAACTCACCCTTCGGTTGACACCATATAGACATAAGCAGGGTAAAAAGCCTGTTTGATTTGTGTTTTTACGAGTTGTTTTCCCTTTATTGTGTTTGATCATTATCTCTTGTCAGCCTTAAATCAGGTCCGTTTCTAACGCCACTTTAATTATTTCTTAGTTATTGATGGCTGTGCGAGACAAGTCTATTAAATTGTCTTGATATAAAAAATGAATGTCCAGAAATCAAACATTTCACTGTCTGTGGCCTTATTTTGTTAAAAAGAAAATAAGACAAGTATGACCACTCCGAGAAACCCGCTGTGACAGCTGACGGACAATATCGTCTTAGGCGTGTGTGAAGAAGAAAAACAGTGAAAGTGAGTGTACTAATTTTGGTTTTGGTAGGTTGGCAGGTTTGGCTTAGAGTACGATATACTGCTGGTTGAAAACTTGGTTGCCTGTTTGGCTAGATTATTTTGTATCAAGCATTGCTATCAACTGCCGATTTATCGTTAGATCGATGTCGCTAACCAGAGGTTTCATTGACATTTATGTCGCTATTTTGAGGTTTTTATTACTAGTAATATACAGCAAAAAAATCAGGGGTTGTCGTTATTCGGAGGTGTTGTTATCTAGAAGTTGCACTGTACAACAAAGAGTGCTTGGTGGTTCACTGTGGTATCTATTTATCATCATGCGGAAGATTAATGTAGAATTTCACTCAATGAGAGTTTCACCAAACTCAAATTATCATTAACTTAATCATTATCATTGTGAGAATCAACTGCATTTTGATTTCATATGATTTTTAAAGCTTCTTACAATGTACAAGTTTAAAAACATGACTATGTGGATTCATCTTGTACTCTATAAGGCTGCAACTTGTAGGAAAGTAGCAACTTCTTACTTCTTTTTTAAGTGCTTACAAAGGATTGTAAGAGCCTCAATTCTCTTTCGAAAGAAGAAAAGAAAAGAAAAAAGAATAAGAAAACAAAATGTCTTGTCAACCTTGGCAAAACCCCATTGGCTAATCCTCAAAATCGTGTTTGAAATGCCCAGACACTAGTATAATATTTAATTATTTTAGGCCTGAGTCAGCGTAGTGAATGTAGACATTAAAAACAAAAGGTCTCCATAGACAAACAAAACCATTTATAAAAAGATTGGGGGTGGAGGAACAGCAAAGAAATCAAAGAAATGATACGCTTTTATGTGACTGCATCAAATCGTCAATAAGCGAAGCAAGGGGAGGGACTTTAAAAATGGGTAGAGAGTCCGTCTTCCCACGAAGAGGTCATCTCGGTCACCTTTTGTTTTGGCAGACAGAGCAGGGTGTGTTCCGACAAAGTGACAGAGATCATAACCGTCAGTATGTGAGACAACAAATTGGTCAGTTTCTGATGACCATCAAAATCTCATTCTCTGTTTCTCAAGAACTGCCATGCATTTGGCAATTTTGTTTCCACAGCATAAGCTACTCAACATAATAAACAATATGGTGTAGATAACTGAAAACCCCCAAAATGGCCATATATCCGTCACTATGCGAGAACAATGACGATGTGTGTAAGTGAGTGAGGGTATTAGAGATCATGTGTGTAAGTGAGTGAGGGTATTAGAGATCATGTGTGTAAGAAGTTGGGGTATTTGAGATCATCTGTGTAAGTGAGTGAGGGTATTAGAGATCATGTGTGTAAGTGAGTGAGAGTATTAGAGATCATGTGTGTAAGTGAGTGAGAGTATTAGAGATCATGTGTGTAAGTGAATGAGGGTATTAATGATCATGTGTGTAAGAAGTTAGGGTATTAGAGATCATGTGTGTAAGAAGTTGGGGTATTAGAGATCATGTGTATAAGTGAGTGAGGGTATTAGAGATTGTGTTACGAGTCAGATAGTGAGGGTATTAGAAATTGTGTATGCATGTACAGTATACAGGTAAATAAATATATGCATCTGTTATAATAGGTATAAAATGAGACTGACTCTTTTTTAAATGCATCCCCAGGTTTTCCCATGATTACAAGTAAAGAATTGCCATGAGAGCAGCTGGATTGTCATGTCTTCCTTTCCTATTGTAGACAGTTCAGATGCCTCGAGTGATTTTGTATTTCCTAATATAGACAGTTCAGATGACTCAAGTGAAGATGACTCGAGTGATTTGGTATTTTCTAATATGGGCAATTCAGATGACTCGAGTGATGATTTGGTATTTGTCGGCTCCCAAGGTTTAGCAAGGAAAAGGAAAGGTGATGATTTCTTAATGTTGAGAGGTTTGAATAGCATTTATTATATTTCTTACTCCATCATTTTGTTACTAGTGTCTCCTCACTCCTTGTTTACTAATTAATATTAATTTCAAAAATTTCTCAACTCTCGGGTCCATGAATTGTCAGTCAAAATCACTAAACTGTAATATAAATAAAATGGAGTAAATAGAGTGAAATATTATTTCAAAGGAAGTATCAAGGTGATAGATATGTGGGTATATAATTATTTGAAAACTTTCTGCATCATTTTAGAGTTAAGAATTATAATTTAGATAAGTTTCTGTTACTGTGACACCTTTCTTCTTTTCAGAGAAATCAAATCGGAATGAAAAGCACAAAAACACACCTAGCCAAAACAGTTTTTCATCGAAGAAAGGAGCAAGAGATGAAGCCTCAAAGGGAAAGATCACACAGAGGACACTGGGGAAACTTGGAGCCCTGAGCTCACCTTTGTATAGTAACAGTGAGGATGATTTTGAGAATTCACCCCAACTAAGAAATCATCTCTCTTTTTCACCTATGAAACTAAGTCTTAAAGGAGAAAAAGGGAAAAAAGTACATAAAAAAAACCAAACTTCATGCTTGGGCTCTTCTGGCGCAAGTGTAAGTTCCTCGTCAGCTAAAAGCTCAAGGAAGGAAAGATTTATCCCCCAGACACCAGACAGACAAAGTGAAAGTTCCAGGGAAGCCAAAAATCAACATGCAGTTGCTGTTTCCTCATCAGGAAAGTCAATGAGGCTTACTCAGAGAAAACATGTATCAAGTTCTGACTCTTCAGACCTCGAGGAAACACCATATTCAAAGAGTTGTGATCATGTTGAAACTCGAGATGCAGATTGTTCAACGGCAAGGAATTTGTTTTCACAGGAGTCAACAAATTCACCAATGGACTCACATTCCCATTCAAAACCCTTTGAGAAGAGCAGATGTCATGAGCAAAAGAAGAATAACCTGTCACATGTCAGAATATGCAAACCTGCAAATAAAGTGAATCCTAAGAAAACTGGTTTGAAGAAGAAAGAATCAGATGACTTTGGTTGCTGGATATCAACACAATCAGGGAAGAAGTCTGATACATCACAGGTAGTCATTACTGAAGGAGCTGGCTCAGAAAATGGCATTAGTGAAACAGACTCAGATAGTGATACTGATAGTATATTTAAAACACAGAAGTCGTCTTTTCTTTCTGTTGACCGCCATGATAGAAAAGGACAAAACAGCAAATCTTCAGTGGTTCAGGGGCAACTTGGCGTAGAATCAACACAGAGATCTCAGCAACTTTGTGCAGAAAAAGGAAAGGAATCTCAGATGACCATTGCAAAGTCATTGCAAGATCATGATAGTGCTGAAAGATTGGAGAAAGGAGGAGTCCAAAATATTATATATGATTCAGAATCAGAGAGTGACTCAGAAAGTATACTTCAGTCACAAGTGAAAAGTCATTCTGGTTCAAACAGACTGAATGGACGACCAAATCAAGAGAAAGGTACAGCGACAAAAGAATGTTCAGAAATCACTTGCTTTAAAGAACAAAAAGTGGATGAATTTAATTGTTTATCAAGTGGGACTACCCATACACACCAAGAAATACCTAATATACAAGATAAGCAGGCACAGAAGCCGACTTCTGCAGCAGTGAGAATGACACCAGCGAAAGGTAAACTGTCGTTATTGTCAAGTTCTACCAGAAAAGTCACGCAATCTAAAAATGTCAGCAGCTGTGTTGAAAAGAGTACACATCCTTCCTTAAAACTAAGTTCAAATTCAAGGGAGTCTGAAATGTTGCGTCGGCTGATAGAAAAGAAAGATTTTGTGTCCTCTTTAATACATAATGCATGTAAGGAATCATCTAAATTATCTTCAAGTAAAGATGATACCTTAATTTTTGTAGATGATAAGAGAACCGAGGAACAACACATCAAAAAGGCTGATGAACCCCTCATCATTCTTGATGATGGTGATACTGATGATGAATTGTTGGATGATGAGACAGAGATAATCACCTCTGATGGAAAAGGTCATTCTGAAAATTCTGATGCTACCTTACTACTGTCTGAAGATGACAAAGCTCTAAAGGATCCATCCAAAATTGAGAAATTGGCCTCTCGCTCCAATTCAGAGGATGCGAAAACTCAGAAAACTCTGCCAAAACCTTGGTCTTTAGAGTCTGATTTAACAATAGAATATAACCTATTAGGACCATGTGGTGAAAACAATGTTCAAATAGTGCCATCAAGCATCAGTCCGACAGAAAATTGCGCTTTGTCACTGCAGGATATTGGTATGCCTATGTTGCACAAAGTTTGTAGTTCTGAACTTGGTTCTGAAATAATTCCTTTCCAAGACGAAAAAGACGGTTTTGTGACAAAAAAAGAAAATACCACTGAAGATTTGGTGCCGTCTCAGAAAGAGATATTTCAGCGAACACCATCCATGCCTGTATTACCATTATTCTCAACAAGATTGTCGCACAATTCTTCAATAGAAAATGAAAGTGAAAGTCAATCCCAGTCAATGCCCATTTTGACTCCTCAACACAGTTTGTTGCGTAAGGTTTCTGAAGAATCAGCTGCTAAACAAGCTATGCTGCCATCAACTCCTGTACAAAATGGAAGAGCATTGGAAGAGAATTCATCGAATGATGATATCGAAAAGCTTGGAAATGGTTTAATGAAGGTAATAGCAACTTCCACTCCCATTATTCAAGTAGAATCCTCAGAAAAGACGATATGTCATTCTGGAGTTAAAGCTAATGTGGATGACCAAAAAATTACTAGAAGTATTAAGAGTATAGATTCACCTCTGTTTTCCCAAGATACTGTCTCTGATTCTTTACCAATAAAAGAAGATATTAAGCGTATCTTGACAAATCTTGAGGACACACAACAGCCGCTTAATTGTGAAAATGAAGAACAACCAGAAACAATTGGTTCTCATAAGGAAACAGATACAGATACAATAGAAATTGTCCATCCTGATGATAATGACGCTGACAGCAAAGAGACAGAAAGTGACATTAAAGATGTTGAAATCAAGTCTTCATTTTATGAAGCAGAGGATACTTTTATCTGTGTATATGATTCTGATGATGAAAAGCTTTTTAATACTCAGGCAGTTTTCAGAGCCAGTTTTGAAATGCACGAATCTTCTGCTGTTGAGGAAACATCTGAAGAAGATTACAGAATGACGCAAGAGAATAGTTTATGGTGGGATGATGATGACGACGGTGAAAGCGATGCTGAATCTTCTGTGGCTGACTCTGTTCTACCCCCATTTTCTGCATCAAAAGAAAGCACCAGTGATGTCCCTGTGTCTAAACAGAATGCAAATGGGGAAAATGTTTCATTGAATAGTGAACAACCTTTGTCAGAAACTAAATCAAATTCTTGTGGATATATTCTCCAGACAAGGTATTTCGATGAAAAATTTATTGCAGCTTATGAAAAGGCTAAGAAAGAATCTCATTGCTTGGTAGGTGATGGAAGGCATCATAAGACATTCTCTAACTCTTTAATACAGGATGCAGGATGTATGCCTCCAGAAGCTCTCAGTTCTTCTGACCCAGGCAGTGTATCAGGTATTAATACTGTTGATGCATCAACATCAGGGCCTGTCAGTCCGTCTGATCAAAGCACACAGATCGATCCTGTGTCTGCTAATGATGACAATGACAATGAGACTCCCAATCCGTATCTTTTACCTACTCAGGTTATAAGCACTGCAGATGATGACAAAGATGACAGTTCTGATTTCAATGATGAAGATTATTTGGCTCATTCTCAAATGGATTATCTCAATTCTGATGAAGAAGAAGATGATAACTATAATGACAATGAAATTGCTGCTCTTGATGTAAACATTGGTGATAAGGTGTTTAATTCAGAAGATAAAGAACGACATGTAACGCTTGAAAATTTGAAATCAGACAATATGGCTAAGGCATTCAAAATGGAAACACTGACTGACGAAGATGATAGAAATGTATCAAGTCCCTATATGGCACAAACATTGGAAAACAATGACACTCTATCAAATTTGGAAATGGAGACATGTGATGATCCATTCTCTGTATTCACCCAGGTGGATAATGAACACACTTCTTCATCTCTCTGCTTTGGAATGTCAGAAACTCTAGACAGGCAGACATCAAGCTTGACCAATGAAAAGGATGCTTATGAACTGGAAACTCAAGTTGATGCAAATGAGGATGAGATGAACACGAAAAGGATTACAGGAGAAGATATTGATCCATATGAGGTGGATACACAGATTATCTTTTCAGAAGAATCTATGGACGTGAGTGGTGAAGGTGAAAAGGAAGATAATGAAGTGAGCAGTCATGGCAAAAGCAAGAACACTGCTCCAGAACAGCTTGATGATGCCCAACAACTCAACACTTTTGATTTGGCTACCCAGAGAACTATGCCTGAGAACATGCATATAAGTAGAGATGAAGGTGTTAGTGAAAATAATATTGTTGAATATATGTGTCCAACTCAAGTAGATGTGCCTTCAGAGAAACCAAGTGCATTTAAAGTTCCAACCAAGTTCAAGAAAAACATTAGAGAAAAGCTGAAATTGTTAACTGAAGGGATATTTGATAAAATGAGAAAATTCTCTGATGAGTCATCAACATCCAGCAAAGCTTCTGATTTACCAGCTTCAGATTCCGGCAACTGCAATTTCAGGCCAGAGAAAACATTTGCTCAATTACCTTCTATAAATGAGCTCAGGAATTCTGACAAAATTGTTGATGGCAATGATCTTGTTGATGAAAATGAAAAATTGGAAGATCATGGAAAAGAAGAATTCAATGATATGAATAACGAAGAAAGGGATGCATGTAGGCTTGGAAATGATTCACCAGAGAATGATGCCTTTGATTTTAGTATGCAAACAATGGCCATGGAAAGTTTAAATGAAGACATTGTAGAAGATTCTGAAGAACCAGATAAAATGAATAGTGAAAAGGACATTCCTTCTCAGTTGCAGAGTAATGATGATAAATCTGAAGAATTAGAAATCACAGATGAACATCTCCAATCAGAGGCCATATCTGAAGTGACTTTTAAGCCACCTGCCATGATGCCAGATATCTCAGGAAAGAAATCTGATATACACAGGAAGGAAAGTATTATGGAAAAAACAGATGAAAAGGATATTACTGATAAGGATGAAAGGAGTAGTGGTAGTTTCGAAGACTTGAAAGCTACTCTAGAGTACAATTACCACTGCATTGATGAGCAAGATAAGAAGGATGAAAGAAGTGGAGATGATAAAGATTCCGCTGTTCATGGCTTAACAGACACAGTGGTACATTCCAGTACTGGGGTCCCTAGCACATCTGATTTAAGTAATGTACCAATATCAGAATCATCACATGTGGGATCAAAACGAAAACATGATCATAGTAATCAGAATGATGATATCGCAAAAAGGGTAAAGAATTTCACTGACAAATATGTTGTGAAAGGTCCAGAGAAAGAGAAGAATGACAGAGTTTGCGTGACAAGTAAACCAGAAACATACAAAAAACCTTCAGGAAAGCCTACAGTATTGAAACCTACCTGTAAAAGAAATACGTCAATGGAGAAGGGATGGATTCCAGCATCTGAAACTCGGAAACCTTCTAAAGTACTTCCAAAAAATCAGAAGAAACCCTTTGATAAAACATCTAGGAAAGCATTTGTGACACCTAAGAAAAGGCAGCAAAACAATGCCATTTCCCAAAATGAACAAATCAAGTCAGCTAAGTTGTTGATGCAGCAGCGTTTTCAAACTGGTGCTGTGTCTGGAGCATCTGGAATTTGCCACTGGAAAAATAACAATAAAAGTGAAGTATCTGAGCCAAAGGAATTGGAAGATGTAGAGTTGCCTTCAACTCAGGAGGTGATGAAATTAGGCCTTCCCATTATTGGTGTTCAAATGCCCATTGACAAAAAGAAACTTGAACAAGGAGTCCCTAATCTTGGTTATTTAAGGCCAACAAACATACCAAGTCCAACTCATGACAATAGCACTACACAGTCACAATCTAAAAATGGCAATCCTCTAAAAAGAGTGGAAGTCTCAAGTGATAGTGTTCCTTCAAAGCGTTCTAAATTCAGCGAAACAGATGACGACGCACAGAAAAGTCTTAACAGAAAGGATGAAGTACAATTTTCCAAACATGTTGAAACTGAAAAGATAACTATAAGAATTTCCAATTCTGAAAAGAAAGATGATTTTTCCAGTGAAAAATTATCACAGAATTTAAATGCCGATAAAAAGAATGAAGAACCTGTCTCTAATGTGAAAAACAAAGCTTCCTCTATTGATAATCAGTCAGGTTCTAATCAACCTAATGATAATTCCAATGTAAAGAAAGTTTGTTTAGGAAAGGTACACAAATTGGATCGGGAAAAGTTACTTGAAACTGAAACCTCAAGTGAAAAAAGTGATGAGGATGTTTCCTCCCCTGTTGGTAAAGTTCAAGGCACTGCTTCATCATCGTCATCATCATCATCATCATCATCATCGTCATCATCAACATCTGCTGAAGGCCAGTCAGTTGCAAAAGACAGTTCAAATGTACCTCTTCAGATGACAGTGGAAATTCCAAGGCCTGCGTTTCAGAAACCAGTGGGTATATTGAAAGGCAGAAATTTGCCAAGTACCTCAAAGAATAGCCATGCTCCTGGCAAAGTGACGATTGATGATTCGAGAAATGACATATTTTATGTACCTGCACGACCTCAATCTTGCGCTCCGCATTCTTCGTCAACCTTCCCTCTCCAACCTCAGCGCCAAGCATACATTTCTGAATGTCCCTCGAAAAATCTCGCACCATTTTGCTCAGAGGCTAATTTTATATATAAAATAATAACATGGAATCCTGGATGGCTGCCTGAGCAAGGTAAAGTGGATGAATTTATTAAAATGTTAATTCTGTTTGCTTCTTTCTTTTCTTTTTTCTTTTTTTTTTCTTTTTTAAATTCCTTTTCTTTTACTTTTGCTCTTTTTGTCCCAAAACTTTGAATCAATGTGGGTTTTGAAGGGACCTTTGATTTTCAATCCTCATGAATTGTGAAATTTAATTTTTTGTGTTTTGCTTCTTTCATTGTAATACATCTGGTAAAATCTGAACAAGACTATTTTTGCTGCAGTTTGTTGTTTTTTTTAATGAATTGTAGAAACATCTGTTAAACATAGATAAAGAAATTTATGTCACCACATTTTGTGTAAATATTAAATCAACATACTTGCTTCACAATTAGGGAGGAATGGCTTATTTATGTTACACTTGAAAAAAAAATTTTAAAATAGTAATAGCATACA
>JAOWAZ010534992.1:0-15447 GCA_028565935.1 Goniobranchus fidelis
CTAGTTGGTCTTAAATTTTCTTTTTTTAAAAATTCTCAATTTTCATTCTTTTCAAAATAAAAAAGCAATTTCATGCACAAATACAGAAAATATTCTTTCAAATCCATGAAAAGAAAGATGCATGATCTGTGTCAGATAAGAAAATGGAACAAAAGTATGTAAATTTCTTGCTTTTTAAAAATCTCATCATAAAAGAAAAATGTACATATTTGCCAGTAACAGCTCATCCATACAAAACTTTCCCATATCGGTGTATATAAAAATATTCATAAAATGATAGACAACATATTACACCAAACAGATACACCTGAGAAATAGCAAATCACATAGCTAACACAGCTGGTATGTAAGCTTTGTAAAGTGGAAAAACAAACTTTGAGGTCTCCTATCCACCACAGCTGCAACACAATACAACAAAACCATTGTAAAAATTTTCACTCTTATGTTGGTTGTTGTTATTGTTTATTAATATTGTCATTCTGCCACTCTGAGCTGCATGGCCACATGTAGCATTTGCACACCTAGTTAAATGGCATTGATAGAGTATGGTCGGTAAATGCTTATCACACAAGAGCACAAATATAGAAAACATTTGTCATGTGCAACAGATAAGTGTGAATTGCAGATTGCCTTTGCACAGTGACTATTGAGGGCAGGCAAAACTAAGGCAACTTTTTTACTTATTTGCCACATGTTGACAGAGATACTTCTACAGCCTCAATTTGAGAATGGTAAGGACATGGGATCATAGACAGCAATAGTTGTAAGGTCTTGTCTTTGCAAAGAGCTGCTGGGGACACAGCCTATGCCTGGGAAGCTTAATCAATTATCCTCATAAAAGAACTACATGTAAGCGATACAGCCTCTCTTTTCGTCGACTAAGTTCTGCGTATCTTGCAACAAGCCCAAGTGACATTGAATATAAATCTTTCCAATCTCTCTTAAAATGTGAGGATGAAATGCATGATGAGCTCAATAACTTAGTGTATCAAAACATCTAAATCATCACATTACGTATTATTTTCAAACCACATAATTGATAGGTAAAAATAGGAACACATCTAGAATTCAGTCTTATTACCTTACAAAAGGCATTTTGAACAAAGGAGCAGTAAAAGTCTGAATTTTCTAACTGACAATAAATTTCAACAGAGTAAGATGAATGTTTAACGGAAGGGTAAGATAGAAATGTTAGCACAAAATGAAATGTTGAAAAACAAGATTCCCTGACTCAAATTCAAGCTCTGAACTACAAAAATTGCTCCTGGATAAGGACAATTAAACAGAGATATAAAAACTTTATGATCATAATGACTGTTATGGCAAAGGCCTAAATTTAAACAAAAGAGCTTGTGTTAATCTAAAGAAGATATATTGAGTGGCAATACTGCAATTCCATTTATTCCTCAAGAACAGGAGAGTGTAACAGGCTCGAGTCTAAATTCATCATTGTATAACAAAATTGGCCCACCTCTAATTGGATCGTACAAGAATACATGTGGGAGTATGGGCATACTAAATGTAAATGTCATTGCAACGATAAACCTAAAGATGAGGCTTTAAAATACATGTCACGGCACACAATCACGTGGTAGATATTGGCTTAGTCATAACTTTCATCTTTAGGATTCCATTCCCATGCTTGTCTGTCCAACCTTTGTCAGGATTAGTCTCAAGGTACTTTCTTGATATCTACAAATAAGAGAAAAGACAGGGAAGGACACACAAAGGTCATCACCATTTTATCTTAAGAACAGCAATCACAGAGTTTTCCCTCTACTCAAATCTCTGAGAGTCCTTTTGACTCTCCAAGCTAATTGCTAGGGGTCTTTTCATGATTATTTAAAGAATCTTCTTGAAAATAATAGTCATGAAGAACATTGTGTCCTATATATTGGGTTGCCTACCCCCCATCTCCTCTGCACCCAAAACAAGTCTCCAACTTTGAACACTTCGTGTGCCAAACATATTTTGCTCAATGTTCATCTCAGTGCCAGGCTTACTTGGGCCTTGTAGTCCCACAGTGACAGCAGTTTTGGATACATTTGTGAAATACCAGGAGCAACAGGGAAAAAAATTGGTTAAAATTAACATAATGGATGGAAGTCGATGAAACTTTCAAGGTTTATGGATAAGTGGTGAAGAGTTAAACCTAGAAGAGCTTGCCATTTTGCCAGAAGTGATATCAGGTTGTGGGATGGCCTGATGACATATTTTGTAATCAAGAATTGGGTCATGGCCAGAGTTATTGGGTCACTCAGGTCTAAAACCAAAATTTCACAGGGATATAATTATGAAAAAATGCAAAGGGATATAATGAAAGAATGTAGTGAATAAAATCACGTTGCAGAGTGACGTTAATATCAGTATCAAAGTGTCACACACAAAGGCAAACAGCCAAATGAGCCGAATAAAAGCTGGCTATGCACCACTTGAACGCTCAATAACAAAACCTTCATCCAGAGTAAAGGATTGAAATAACTTGCAATCCCATTGGCTGACCTTTCAACTATAGTACAGTCTTTACACAGGTCAGTTTTATACAGAGGCGAACACACCCGAATCGAACAAAAGGCGACGATTGACACGCCACGCTTGCTAGTTCGGGAAGTCCCACTTCAAACTTCAGTGCTCAATAACAAAGCCAATATCAAAGGTAAAGGTTAAAAATAACTTGCAACCCCATTGGTAATTCTTTAAATTTGAATAAACACCACTTCCAGGTCAATTGCTTCATTTAGAACATAAGAATTTTCCATTTAGTAAGGTCATGTTATTGCATGTTTTCTATGATGCAAAGTGGTTCTGTTGTTTTCCAACTATTTGATCGTTTTCTCACACAATTGACCCCAATATCCGACCTTCCGGACATGGTTGTGAAATTTCCAACATTAATGGACACCCTGTAATAAATTGCATAATCTTGTTACGTTCTAGTGGGCAACAAAAGTGACCACTTCAAAATTCTCAGAACAAATCAAAACAATAGCGGTGTCCCCGATATGATAATAAAATTATGTAGCCTAAGGGTAATGCCGTAATTCACGTTACACAGTGCAGCATTGGCCCTCACTGCGGCTTCAAAATGGAAGTACACGGCGCATAGATCTACATCTCTAGATTTTTAGTTTTAGGCTTCCATCTACACCCATCGATTTTGCGATCACACTTTCTTAATGCATTTAACACGTCCATAATCTTGATATAGCTAAATGTGGATATTACATAGGTCTACTTCGCTGAGTGATGTTACTCTCAAGACGGCCCTGTGTCAAATATTTCGTGAACACTCATGAAACACGTCGAGAACACACCGCATCTCATGCTGGCCTGTCGCAAATTAGATCTAGATCTACTAGAATCCCTACTCTTTCCTTTCTAAGGAACGGCATCACAAAACGCCACACGGTTGGTAAGATCAGCCTATTCTCATTCTCTTGTCTTTTCGTATCTCGATACTAACAGTACCTCGGTTATTTTAACAGTTGGAGAAGGCCTTTGCATGCTGCCAACTGGACAAAGAGGCTTGCCAAACAACGGTCCGATGCAAGGCAGTTTTCCGTTTGCTTGCGCTTTCATAGCTCTTTGCTTACGGAACGGGCCTGTGTAGTGTGTACGGCCATAACTCCATCGAGTTGGCGTAGGCTCACCCGAATACACAAGTGGAATTACGGAAAAAATTAAACACCAACGTCTTCTCATTTTCCTTTAAAAAAAGAAAGAAAATACCAGGGGAATATTGCACATGATGGATTAGCCGCCTCGCTGAAACATTCCGAAGTCCAAGCATACTGCGTAACATTAGCAATGCCAACTCAATTTAAAATGTTAGAAAATCTTAAAAGGAAGTTGACAGTCGTATATATCTTTGTGTGACAAATACAAAGCTTTTTGAATTTTGAAAATTGATCAATAAATCAAAAAGTTATGTCCATTTTTGTTCCTGAAATTTGACTGAAATTGGGGAAAAATGCTATAGGATTTTTGTACTGGGTGAATGGCACCGTAAATGGCTTGAAATACTTGAAAAAGCAATGTCATGTCAAAACCATATTTATTATTATGATAGAATAAGATTCACAACTTTATAGTATTTTTGGGTGAGGATTTTAATTATGGTGGGTGGGCCTCGTGTGGCATTGTAGCATACTGACAAGATCTTCCTCTGCTTATGGTCGGGAACTCATAAACACCTGAGTGGGGTGGGGAAATGCATGTATATATCCTTTCCCAAGGACTAAACAGTGCCACAGCATGGCCTAGACTCGAACTAAAATCCTGCAGTTACAAGTCCAATGCCCTGACCTCACTGTCACGCTGCCACTCAAAAAGGGACATACGGGATAGCACAAATTGAGTGAATCAACTAGTCAAAGTGAACTGACACCCCGCAGAACAGTTTAAGGCTGTTCTCATCATGGTGAGCACCAAACAGACAACTACTTAACAGTCAATTTTAGTCCTATGTATGATTCTGTCAACCCGCAATTTCCTAGTTTCTAGGCAGACACTCTATCAGTGGGCTATCAGACTGGTCTATGAGGGTAGAATTTGTGAGGGTGACATAGCTGGATTATATCCCATTGATGTAGTCTGGCTCATAACCAAAATTAATTGGTGTCATGTCTTTTGGTAAGGCACTTTTCTCTGCTACTGGAGTGATGAATGAGTATCTTGTCTTAAAAAAGAAATACATTCAAATACAAATTTAAAAAGCATTTTGTTGGCTTCCAACAAGTGGTGTATCATTACCTAGATTTTAACAACAACATCTACTATATATTTCCTTTGTAGACCGGATAATATAAAACACATCTATTAAATAAATGTTTAGACGGCTGAGGCTCTCTTCAGTTGATTTTGATTAAAAATTAAAATGACCACGACTAGATGAGAACCTTGACTTGATGGGTCTATAAAGAAAATTGTGCTTCTTTTTTTTTTAAAATTAGGTAAGGCACTCTACTCTACTAACTGAGGCATGAACTATTATCTGATCATTGAGACAGCTTTGTTCTTGCTCCACTAAAAAACAAACAAAAACAAAAACAAACAAAAAAAAGGGGGGAAAAAAAGGTTTATGTAATTCAAACCAAAGAAGTTGCTAGTCTTGAGCAACTTATAATATCTGCTGGATATGGGACTAAAAAATTATTGTAAAGCACCATGAACGTGTTGAATGAGCACAATGCATAAATGTTATTAGGATGATTCTTCTCTAAGCTGTAATCCCCACATGAAGTAGCTTACCGTTAAATAAGAAATGAAACTGTCATGTGTATGTAAAAAATCATGGCAAACTATGAGTCAAACAAACCTCAACATCAATGTAGCCAGTCACCAGCAAAGCTCCAACAATGATAAGAACAGACCCAAAGACAAATAGGACAACAGCCAGGATAATGGCTTTATAGGGCACTTTGGGGGGCGGCCTCTCAAACTGGAACCAAAAAGGGGGACAAAGAAATAAAAAAAATAGATGTTAAAATTGAATTTCATTTCAACAAGTTAAAACTTTTTATCAAAGACTTTTATGCAAAAATTACCCAAATTAAGATATAACAACATAATAAGAGTATAATAATAAGCTGAATTAAATGGTATATGTTTGTTTTTTGTTTTTATGAAGACCATGAGGCTAGCTAAAAACAACATGCTAGATTTTAGAAAGAGACAAGTCAAAGAGCTATTTCATAAGGAGAAGGAAAGAAGGCTGTCTGTGTTGATGGTCTGAGCTGCCAGTAGAAGAATCATCAATCGCAACAGAAAAGGAATCTATTGTCCCATATTCATCACACACTTTAAATTGTCAATAACAGACTGTGCACAAACATATTTATATATATTGTCTGTCTCTCTTTGTCTTTCATGCTCACTCTCTCTCTCTCTCCGTAACAGCCCAGCAACTTTATATCTCCTTTTTATCTAGCTTTCCATCTGTCCATCCTTCTGTCTGTCTTTTTCTCTATTTCATTTCATTTCTGTTGGTCTATCTTTTGTTTTTTAAACGTTTGCTTTGCCCTCCTATAATCAATCTTTCCTTCTTTGTTTTTTGTTTATAGTCAGATTTTAACTGCACTGCTTTGAATTCTACATTTTAGTGCTCTGGAAACCTATGAAAACATTAAAAAACAAGAACATAACACAAATAATGAAGACCCACCTGGGAATTTAAGAATCCATCCCCAGCAACATTACGGGACAACTTCTTAAAACCAAAAGGGCCTTTGCCCGCAATTCTGCGCCCCATGATCAGCTCCTCCCTGTCATCCGCCACTTTGCTGCTTTAGGTAATTACACTGACACAAAGAAAGTTCTGATTGATGAATTGTAATATTTCACTATGATCACACGTCTGGAGGGAAAAAAATTTAATAAAGGAAATTGCAGGAAACACTGATTATCAAAGTGAACTGTGGAAGCAAAGCAAGGCAACTTTTTTATACCAAAAAAATGGCAACAATGCTAGATTATAGGCAAACTTGAATGTGCATTTTAAAAATTAAAATCCTTATGCTATAAATCTAGAATATAACTGGTCAGAGTAGTCACTTTTCTTTCTTTAATGTAGCTCCTGGATGGTGATCAAAAGACAATATAAAAATTCATTTCCTTCAGTATGTAACAAAAGCTCAAATCTGTGTTCTTTTATCAGAAATAAGGTTTTCACTTAATAACCTTTTACTAGAAAGCCGTCTCCTCATCCAATAGTTTCCCACCACCTATGACATGTAAAGTAAAGATAAATTAAAATATTGCATAATTTGCTCAGAAATGGTCCACACACCCAGAAATGAAAATGACACCCCCAGCTATGTAATAAGTATTTCAAGCTCTCAATGACTTCATAGCAAGCATGCATGCTCTTCAGAGCAGTTACAATCTTCCTTTCTTTCCATTGACTGACGCTGCAAACAATACTCATCCCCATTTTAATACCTTAGTACATTACTGACTGCCTAAATGCCCTCCAACTTAATGCCCACAATTTCAGTTGAATTGACCTTTCTTCATAAAATCATATGCAAATTGCCCCTTTAAATGCCCGTCTCAATACCCTTTTTTGACCCAAATTCCCAGTATCAGAGACAAATGCACTTCTTCAACTTACATGTACATCATAAAATTCATGCACAATTGATAGCACTACAATTTTATTAAATATCATCCAATCAGCAATAAGGCATATCAGACCCTTTCAACATTTTACATGTAGTTATAGGTTGCAATTTTGTGTCCCTTCACAATCCTCTTCGAGGTAGACAGAAATGAAAGCGGATATTTGATCTGCTTAACTTACCCACCCATATTCCCCACTTTGCAACATAGCCTTTAATCCTATGCCTCACTAATTTGCCAGAAAAAAATTAGATTTATCAGGCTTAATGGCTCTGCCAATCCCTCAACTTAACCTTACATTTTGAATCAATGAACCATCCATGAAGGAGTAAAGAAAAGGTGTGAATATGTGAGGTGCAGTGGGATAACAAATATCGCGCAAGGACCCTTACCTTAATAATGGAAAATTGTTATGTCCCTAATACGGAAAATGATGCAGAAGAGGTGTTTGCTAAAAGTTAAAGAACAACCAATGGGATGGCAAGTTATTGTAATAGTCTACCCCCTGGACCTCGGTTTTAGTATTGAGCTTTGAAGTGGGGCTTCCACACCCAATAAGTCATGACGTGTCTACGTTCGCCTTTGTTTTGGCTCATTCACAGATTCAGGCCTGTTCACATTTGTAGGAAATTGACCTCAGAGGTGTTTCCTATACTTTACAGAACAGCCAATGGGATTTTAAGTTATTTCAATCCTTTATCCTCAATGTTATCGAGCGTTGAAGTGGGGCTTTCCCAACCAGCAAACATGGAGAGTAAAACTTGGTTATGACAGGAGCATGAGCATCAGAACCAGCAGTTTTTCCCAGTTATAAAAGAGGTTATATACACTTTATTAAGGGTAGCTACCACCACAACCTTGAAAGAACAATAATGGAATGAAAGATGTCCAGTAAAAGAGGGAGAGGAAGACCAATGACATTCAAGAAAACCAGCACAGACACATCATGATTGCAAGAAAGATATGGTGCAGGACAGAGATAAATTCAATAGGGAAGTCATGAAGGCCACATCCTGGAAAGGACACGCCACTAAAGAGAGAGCTACCAGTTCTATTGCCTCCTTGATGGCAATTTTTACTTTCCACAGATTATGAACCCTTTCTTTTCCGAATACCAGTAGAAGCCATGCTAAATTTGAAATACAGTTGGAAATGAAAGAAACATTCCTTGCCTAGCACTGCTTGCCTCTTCGATCACATGAGATGGGTGATAAGAGTAATGAATGAGCATATTGAATGAGCATAGTGTGTACTAGAGTGAGAAATGACCACACTTGACACAATGGCCATCACACCAGTCCCAGTCAGTGACATGGTCAGAAGTCCTCTAACTAGTAATCACATCACACCTTGCCCAGCACTCTTGACTCAGTAAGTCACTGTGTGTTCATCCACAGGGTAGCCAATCACCACATGAGAGTCAGAGTTGGGTAAGAAGAGAGGCACCTTCTTAGAGGACGATATGTTAGAACATTGATTCTGTGTTTTGTACATTTGTGTTTAGAGCAAGCCATCAGTCTCGAAATCACAAACAGGTGAAATGTCTTTCATGAGACACATTTAACAGATCAAATATGATGTTGCAAGCAGTGAGATACCAGTTATATATCTAAATCAGCGCAAATTGTGCCCTGTTTTAGCCCAGTTCATGTTACTAACTCTATAGAAAGAAAAAATGGGGATTTGATTTGTCACTGTTATAAAAAAATTCAATATACCTGCAATTACCAAGGCTGCTATGCAGCAATGTGCAAAAGTAACGCATCACTCATTCAATAGACTCAATATCTTTAGTTTTAAGTTGCCTACCATTAATTAAATTAATACTCCCAAATCCTGCAATTGCACAGACATTCATAAATTACCCAATAGAAATTGCATTTTGTAAAAGGCAATAAGCAAAAAAAACTTTTGTTTGAGTAAAGGAAATCGAAATGCACACTGGTCTAATGCATTTATTGCACTTTAAGCAAGCATGTTTTCCTTTACAGAGATTTTCTCACCACGTCTTTTTTTTTTTTTTAATTCACTACAATCGATTTATAATGTCCATTGAGGTGTCAGAATGTGCAAAATGAGGTGTATAGATTCTACAAGTACGCTTGTCTTTTTTGTCTTTGACTTAATCTTAGTCTCACTTAAAGCCATTGTAATGTAAGTGAGTGTTGTGTTACTTTTGCAACTATGCTCAAACATAGACATAAACATACACTGTCTCTCTTTGTCTTTTGGTTTTGGCAAGGTAAATGAGGTTACTGTTAAATGGGTTGCAACCTCCACGCCCAAAAGTTAATTTATCCTTTTTTAAGTTTAAGACTTGGTAGGAGTAGAGCACTTCTTCGTTTGTTTCCCCAGGCTCTTTTATACTCCTATCTATAGGCCCAGTATAGTATATTATATCAAACATCGGTTAAAAGGGGACAGTTGGTTAAAAGGAGACAGTATCAAACATCAGTAATTATCATTGGCTTACAGGCCTTGAAGATAAACATTGAAGAAAAGTTGATAAATAAAACTTGCATGGCTTTTATAGTTCTAAAGGAGGACTTGGAAAGAGGTGGATTTCAATCAATTTGGGTTAAAAGTAAAACTTTTGACATTCTGGTCAGCCGATTAAAACAACTGACTCCACAAATACAAAGTTCGATACCAGCTCCTTTACACCGACGTTTGATACTATCCACTTAGGGTAACAAACGAAAAAGTGTCAGAGTTTAGGCCTATCAAACAGGCTTATCATTCAATTTATATATTTCGTATTTGTTCTCAATTTAATGGACCTCCCATGATATAGTATGTATGTATATGTATTGTATCTTTAGAATCTAGATCCAGATCTGAATCGTAGAATAACCCACCTGCCTGATTGGCTGCTAAGTTTAGTAAGTAATGTGATTTTGTCACATCTTGGGATAGCCTTCCTACAGTCAGAAAAGATAATGGATGATCATATTAGGATAGGCCTATTTGTAATGTAGGTGAATCTCTTGTACATTACCAATTATC
Source organism: Goniobranchus fidelis (assembly GCA_028565935.1). Lineage (NCBI taxonomy): Eukaryota > Metazoa > Mollusca > Gastropoda > Nudibranchia > Chromodorididae > Goniobranchus > Goniobranchus fidelis. Next base: position 10,126 of record JAOWAZ010534992.1, read on the forward strand.
AATATAACGATCATCAATTGATCTTTGCGACTTCTTGTTTCATCAAGAAGGAGCATTGAACCAGTTGTCCATTCAGATTCAGTCAAAGTCGGCAGCTAGATTCCCTTTTACCAGAAGAATTTTTCACATCAAATGCACACTAAGTGCATGGTTATAGAATGTTTAAGGAGTTAAGACATTGGTAAGGAAAATACTTCAAGCCATTAACCCAACACATTGTTCCATAAAGATGGTATCACCACAGACTAGTGGTGCTTGTATCTGTGGGTATCCCAGGGTATGACAACATTATATTACTAAAATCAGCAGTCAATCAGGCAGATGGGTCATTGTATGTTTAGCAGCATGTTGCCGATGCCGATGCTGTGAGAGCTTGTTTGGGCTTGTTGAGATGGGAGCATGCCTACAGCTCTGTGTTCCTAGCTCTAAGTTCCCTAATTATGTTAAGAAAACATTAAGGTAGAAACCAATCAAAAAGAGAACATTTTGGATGCGCTCAATTGTAAGTAAATGTTTGTTGAAAAGTGCTTTCTACACATTGTATGAGAATCTCAAAGAGGTTGGATTGGAGCCAAATTTGTATAATCATGTAAAATGCAATTCTAGAGCACAAGTCAAATTTGTATGTCATGCATGAGCAATTCTGTATCATGTAAGGATGCCAATTTGTAGACTATGCTTGATGGTTTACAAACATGTCGAAAATGTGACCTCACGAGAGGAGGGAGTGGCGAAGAAAGCAATGAGCTTGCGGCAGGAATTTGTAGCTCATGTGGCCGCTGTCATTACCAACATAGAGCTAGGGAACATAGAGTTGTGAAACATAGAGGGAGGGACCATAGGGCTTCCCCGGTTGAGGTGACACTGGGATTTTTTAAATGAGCTTTGAACTTTGTCTTAGCCTATTAAAGGGTCGTGTTTCGAGGCAATAAAAGCTTCTTCTTAAATTAAGTCTAGACCAGATCAGGACTCACCTTTTCAGGCCGATTTAAGGGGTTCCTTCACCCTTTGGTTTCTATTTTAAAGGGTATTTAAACCCTTATTTTAGCAACTTAAAGGGTTGATGGTCTTTAACAAGGGAAAGAATTGTCTGTTTTACATATAATATGCTGACTTCAAATTACTGAAGTGCACTTGCTACAATGCAATGCCATTTTCTCTTGATTGAAGCTGGGCCAGGGAAACTTCTTCCGCCATGCAACATTTAACTGTTTTACATGTGTCTTCAACCGCTAGAGCTGGGCAGAAAATATTAATACTGAATCTAAAAGGGATACTAAATAAGATAAGCACACAGTAAAAACTATGTTCAAGACTTAGTATGTCGCCTTCTGCTATGTAGATCTTAAAATGTACGGTAAGCATCTTATTTTAACTGAAGTAAGTGACCAACGGGCAAACCATCTTATAATTTTATTTTTAAGTACTCTATCTTTCTCTCTCTTTGTATACTTCATATTGTATGGTATGTTTTATTGAAAACAAGCGTAACATAGGTTGTTCGTGGGTGGTTTTTTGTTTTTTCTGGGGCCTGTGTTGAGGCGTTTGGGATGGTTTAGGATTGGTGGATGGCAAGGGCAGAACTTTCAAAATGTACGGATTCCTGTAAAAAAATCCACTGTCCAAAGACAAGGTTTGCGTGCTTCGCTGATTGGCTGAATGGCTCGTCATCGCATTCTAGCATAAACTCAGCCAAGTCCTATCCAGATGAAATTGAAAAATCGTATTAAAAACAACTTTGTAGGAACGAACAGCAGCCATGCTTGTGTGGAAGTAAAAGAAGGGTGAGAAGGGTTTGGATGATCTCAAGGCATGGGTAAACAGAAGGCATTACACCGCCAATTAAATGCAAGCCTGTGGACTTGAGCTTCTTGGAAACAGAGCATAGCATGCGTTGTAAGTAGGTTGACCGCACTGCATTTGACACAGAGACAAAGAAGACTGTTGTGTAGATCTAGAGCTAGATCATCTATGTATATGGTTGTGTTGTTAAATCATTGGCTCAGTTTCTGGATAGAGAAGAGAGCAAACGATGCTTTTCACATGCATATTTACTATGTTTTAAAGGGTATGTAAACCCTTGAAATGAAATCCCCCTACAAAAACTTTAAGGGGGTAATCTGAGCGTGAAATACTCACAACTGTGCGTAATGGGGAGCCCTGCCAAATGTCGAGTGAAGGTATGATATTTTGAACGCAGTGGCTAGAGTTACGATGAGCCATAACGATAGCCTGGGAGGTTAGAGTTACGGCGTCACAAACTATGACATAGAACACATGATAGGCCAACAGTGGTGGTCATAGATGTTCACAGCGAGTCGTATGTGAGCCTATCCATTGAGGATTGTAATATACATATGCATGGTGATCGCACACACTTCTCTTGCTGAGGATTCTTGTTGCATTTCAAAATGTCAACTATTTGCGTTGGAACTGAATTCCAGAATTTTGAAGCCCTAGAAGCGCCATCGAGCAGTTTCAACGGGTGGGGTGGGGTGGAGAATGGGTCAAAATGTTTTTTGTAAAACTGATAACAAAAATAAACTTCCCCCAGTTATAAATGAAGAAAAAATATACTATCATGTATGTAGAAAAAATGTTTAATAACAAATTTATATTCTGGGAGAACAGGCCTAAAACAAAAATGAATAAATAGCGCGAGTGCTCCTCTGACATCAAGTCGTAGTGGGGGGAGGGGGAGAGAGAGATTGAGGGAGAGAGCAAAAGGCAGAGTGGTGTCGGTGTTCGAGGATCGCTGTAATATATGTTGTAGACATGATCTCTTGTTACGTTTTCCGTCAACAGGTGCGACCTGCCGGAAATGTACAAGTAACGTCGTCAGTTTTAGAGGCTATCGTTATGGCACAGTTTGTGAGTTTTCATCGCTGCGTAACTCTATAAATGCATTATACATTGTTACAACTCACCATGAACAGCTGCCCACGTAGGCCTATCATGTAATATACACGTCAATTTGTGACTGCTGTATATAGGCCTAGCCTACAAAGCTATTGTTACGGTGTGTAGTTTTGTGAGATTTGTCATTGCCGTAAATTTATATAGACCCGTGAGCTATCGTTAAGGCTCGCTGTGACCACAGCCGTAGGCCTGTGTTCTAGTTCTACGACATCAGTTTTTGACCGCCGTAACTCTAGCTTCCCAGGCTATCATCACAGCTCACCATAACTCTAACCACAGCTTATTTTGATTCACATTCACAATTTCCGTTCGGTAGCCTACTTGTATACAATCTGGGTCCCGTTTGTTTTTTTAAGCTTGGCAGCCATGCTGGAGACATTTTTTTGTTTGTTTAATTTTTATCATTAGAAAGTTTTATCAAGACTTTAACTCAAGGCAGACATAGATCTAATGATAATAGAGGATATATAAACATTATCTAGGTGGAAAACGAAAAATATATGATAAGAAGAAAAAGAAGAACAAGAACATTAAGAAGATGATGACGGGGAGAATGAAAGAGGGTTTGGATTAAAGTTAAGGCAAAGGACCTCATATTTTAGTGGTGTATTGCAATTATTACCTTCCAACCGCAGTGATTATTCTCAGCCCGGCTGAGAATAACTGGGGTATTATTCTCAGCCGGTGTCTTTTCTAATCCGGGATTTTAGTGAGAACTTATTCCGTTTTATTTACTACACTTTCTAAATAATACAACACTTCTTGTATTTTCATGAATATTTAGCGCCAGCAGTCACTCCCTATGTAAATAATAGGCATGAACTGGATGAAATCATCGCAAAGAATGGCTTTGACATCTTAGAAATCCCTGGATTCAATAGAAGGCTAATTTACCATTCATGGTGAAGCCCTAGAACATGTATAAATGAATTCCGATCATACACTAGATCTAAATGAAAGTTTTATTGAATGTGAATGTCCAAATTTGGATGTCTGTGTGTAAACAAATAAGATGATACCAGGATGTAGGCCTAAAAGTGTAATCAACTGGCCTGATTGTTAACAAACCGGCTGAGAATAATGGCAGGCATTTTCCTCGCTTAACACCCATCTATGCCATGCCCGTTTTGCACTTGGAAAAATCAAGTAGGCCCTACCTAAACAGGAATGTTGGGTCAAATTTTCTATTTTTGGCCTCAAAACGGCCCAAAATGACATTTTCGATGATTTCGGAGTATTGCTTTGTAAAGACATCCGTATTTTATGGTCATGTGACCACAAAAGTAGGCTAGTCCCGGCCATAGGCCTTCAGCTGTCCCGGCTTTCTTCACTTTTACCATATTTTTTTCACTACCATTCATATTTTCGACTAGATCTAGTAATCTAGTTACCTGGCACTAGTTCGTTTGTAAAGACTCGACGCTACAGTGCTACACTATTCTTTCATAAGTTTGCCAGTTAGCCTAATTCTCTACAATTGATACCCATTCGGCACTATTATGCGATAGTGTAACAGCTCTAATCAAATTATCACTGTAAGGAATGGATTTATATTTATGTGGAATCCAACCTGGAAATCTACCTAGTTATTTATATCTTATAATATTATGTAGACGGGACGGGAGATAGGTCTTGGACTCGGCTGAATTCCGTCATTTTGTTTGTTTGGACAAGGAATTTAAGATACCCGCTTCCGGGTAAGGGAATAAAAAAGTTGAACTCAATCTGTCTGTCTGTAGCCATGACGAACCGGGACACGAGTACATTCAAGTATAAAAATTACGGTCCAATAAAGTTTCTGACGTATTATGACCGAGGGGAAGAAAACAAAATCACTCAGCGGTGGAATGATGAGGTGTAGAAGAGTACTGAGAGAGGAAGCAGGTGAGAAAGAAGTGGAATATTTAGACTATATAGACGGTGAAAGTGAAAAGGAACAATATAGGCTAACGGAAGGAGTGGGGTGAAGAAAGATTGAAAGAAAGAAAGAAAATGACGCTGATTGCAAGCATCAATTGTTTGGGCTTTCTCATTTTACAAGCATCAGGCTTTTCATAATTCGAAGGATTTAAAAACAAAAGATATATTATTTAAGTTGTTTAAATAGTGGCCAATTAAACATATTAAGCAATTTTAAAACGCATAACTTACACAAAACTGCCCCACGGGAATAGTGTTTTGATGATTAAAGCTGAAATTGCCAACATTCGTTTCAGCATTCGTTATCTCAACGTAGAAAACGTCCAGTCAAATGGATAGATTTTGTTTGATTTTGTTTATTTTCAAAAATATGTTTAAAACCTTTCTTTTTTCTTTTTTCTTTTTTCTTTTTTTTTTTTTTTTTTTTTTTTTTTTAATTTAAATAAGGAATATTTTACCCTTTCGCATTTATTCAGCTTTGGA
>JAOWAZ010534993.1:0-10241 GCA_028565935.1 Goniobranchus fidelis
CCAGGATGCTACAGTTTTTATTGACATTCTAACACCATGCTTTTATTTATAGTTATGTTTACCAGGATGCTACAGTTCCTGTTGACTTTCTAACACAATGATTCTTTTAAAGTTATGTTTACCAGGATGCTTCAGTTTCTGTTGAAGTTCTAACACGATGTTTCTTTTGTTATGTTTACCAGGATGCTTCAGTTTCTGTTGACATTCTAACACGATGCTTCTGTTATAGTTATGTTTACCACTATGCTTCAGTTACTTTGACTTTCTCACAAGATGATGTTAACCACAATGATTCAGTTACCGTTGACATCTCTTAACACACTGCTTCTGTTTTAGTTATGTTTACCATGATAGTCAAGTTTTTGTTGACATTCTAACAGGATGCATCTGTTATAGTTAAGTTTACCACGATGCTTCTGTTATAGTTCTGTTTACCTGGATGCTCCCAGTTCTGTTGACTTTCTAACACGATACTTCTGTCACAGTTAAGTTTACCACGATGCTTCTGTTATAGTTCTGTTTACCAGGATGCTCCAGTTTCTGTTCGATTCCTAACTTGATGCTTTTGTTATAGTTCTGTTTACTAGGATGCAACAGTTTCTTTTCAATTCCTAACACGATGCTTCTGTTATAGTTTTGTTTACCAGGATGCTCCAGTTTCTGTTCGATTCCTAACTTGATGCTTTTGTTATAGTTCTGTTTACTAGGATGCTACAGTTTCTTTTCAATTCCTAACACGATGCTTCTGTTATAGTTCTGTTTACCAGGATGCTACAGTTTCTTTTCAATTCCTAGCACGATGCTTCTGTTATAGTTATGCTTACCAGGATGCTCCAGTTTCTTTTCAATTCCTAACACGATGCTTCTGCTATAGTTTTGTTTACCAGGATGCTCCAGTGTCTGGTGACTTTCTAGCACGATGCTTCTGTTATAGTTATGTTTACCAAGATGCTCCAGTTTCTGTTGACTTCCTAACACGATGCTTCTGTTATATTTATGTTTATCAGGATGGCCAAGTTTCTGTTGATTCTCTAACACGATGCTTCTGTTATACAGTTATGTTTACCACGATGCTTTAGTTTCAGTTGACTTTCTAACACGTTATAGTTATGTTTACCACGGTGCTTCAGTTTCTGTTGGCATTCTAACACGATGACTCTGTTGTCTTTATGTTTACCACGAGTCTTTAGTTTCTGTTGACTTTCTAACACGATGACTCTGTTGTCTTTATGTTTACCACGAGTCTTTAGTTTCTGTTGACTTTTTTTTTTCGATGCTTCTGTTTCAGGTATGCTTACCAAAATGCATCTGTTTTAGTTATGTCTACCACGATGCTTCAGTGTTAGTTTACTTTCTAAGTAGATGCTTTTGTTGTCGTTATAGTATTCAAAATGCTTCAGTTTCTGTTCACTTTCTAATACGATGCTTCGTTTTTAATTATGTTTACCACAATGCTTTAGTTTCTGTTGACTTCCTAACAAGATGCTTCGGTTTTAGTTATGCTTTCTACAATGCTTCAGTTTCTGTTGACTTTCTAACACGATGCTTCTGTTTTAGTTATGTTTACAACAATCCATTTTCTGTCGACTTTCGTACACGATGCTTCGTTTTTGTTCTTTTCACCACAATGCTTCCGTTGGGTTTCTAATATGATGCTTCTGTTATGGTATGTTTACCACGATGCTTCAGTTTGTGTTGACTTTGTTACACGATGCTTTTTGTTATAGTTATGTTCACCACGAAGCTTCAGTTTCTGTTTACCTTCTAACACGATGCTGTTGCTGCTTCTTCTTCTTCTCATCCTTCTTCTTCTCGATGTCTACTGTAGTTGAACAAAAGCTTCAGCTTTCGTTGAAATTCTATAACGATGCTTTGTACTAACTGACGTTCTACCACTACGCTTCCGCTTGAGTTAACGTTCTACCATGATACTTTTGAATAAGTCGACGTTCTTCCACGATAAATCTATTTTAGTTGACATTCTACCACGATGCTTTTAAGTCGACGTTCTTCCACGATGAAAATTTTTAGTTGACGTTCTACCGCGATGCTCTTGTATTAGTCGACGTTCTTCCACGATGAATCTATTTTAGTTAGTGTTCTACCATGATGCTTTTGTATACGTCGACGTTCTTCCACGATGAATCTATGTAAGTTGACGTTCAACACGGTGCTTTGGTATATGTCGACGTTCTGCTACGATGAATCTATGTTAGATGACGTTTTTAAGTCGACGCTCTTCCACGATGAATCTATTTTAGGTCACGTTTTAACACGATGCCTTTGTATAAATCGACGTTCTTCCACGATGAATCTCTTTCAGTTTCCATTCTTCCACGATGCTTTTGTATACGTTGAAGTTCTACAACGATCTTTATGGATTTGTTAACCTTATACCACTATGCTTTGATGCTTTGTATACGTTGACGTTCTTCCACGATGTTTATGGATTTGTTGACCTTGTACCACGATACTTTGTATCGTTGACGTTCTATCACGAATAATCACGATGCTTTTGTGTTCATTGACATTCTACCACGATGTTCATGGATTTTTTGACCTTGTGCCACGATGCTTTTAAATTATTGGGTGATGTTCTACCTCGGAGCTTTTGCATACGTTACCGTTCTACCACAATGCTTTTGTATACTCTGACGTTCTACCACGATATTTTTGTATACTCTGACGTTCTACCACGATACTTTTGCATACGTTGACGTTCTACCACAATGCTTTTGTTTACGTTGACGTTCTACCACGATGTTAATGTATTTGTTGAACTTGTACCACGTTGCTTTTAAATTGGATGAGTTCTACAACGATACTTTTGTATACGTTGTCGTTCTACCACGATGCTTTTGTTTACTTTTACGTTCTACCACGATGTTCATGGATATGGTGACCTTGTACCACGATGCTTTTAAATTCTCGACGTTCTACCTCGGAGCTTTTGAATACGTTGACGTTCTACCACGATGCTTTTGTATACGTTGACGTTCTACCACGATGCTTTTGTATAGGTTGACGTTCTACCACGATGCTTTTGTATACGTTGACATTCTACCACGATGCTTTTGTATACATTGACGTTCTACCACGATGTTCATGGATTTGTTGACCTTGTGTCGCGATGCTTTTAAATTGGGTGATGTTCTACTTCGGAGCTTTTTTATACGTTGACATTCTACCACGATACTTTTGTATACGTTGACGTTCTACCACGATGTTTTTGTATACATTGAAGTTCTGCCACGATGTTCATGGATTTGTTTACCTTGTGTCACGATGCTTTTGTATACGTTGACGTTCTACCATGATGCTTTTATGTACATTCACTTTCTACCACGATACTTTTGTATACGTTGACGTTCTAACACGATGTTCATGGATTTGTTGACCTTGTACTATGATGCTTTTACATTTGGTGACGTTCTACCACGGACCTTTTGTAATATTTGGTGACGTTCTACTGAATGCTTTCGTGTGAGGTAACTTTTTACCACGATGCTTTTGCATTTGATTACGTTTTACCACGATTCTTTTGTATTATATGATATTATACCATCACACGTTTGTATGAGGTGCCGTTCTACAACGATGCTTTGCATTAGTTGACGTACTTCCACGATGCTTTTGTATTAGATGATGTTCTACCATGATGCTTCTGCTCTAGTTGAGTTTCTACCACGATGGATCTTTTTTTATCAATTGATGTTCTACCACGATGCTTTTGTACTACCGGTTGTTGACTTTCTAAGATGATGCGCCTGCTTCAGTCGAGTTCTACCACAAAGCTTTTGTATTAGTTGACGTTCTGTCAGGATGCTTTTTTTTTCTTTTTTTTAAAAAATTAGTTGGCGTCCTACCACAGTGCTTTTGTATTAGTTCCCTTTCTGCAATGATGCTTATACTTCAATCGATGTTCTATCATGATGCTGTAGAATTAGGTGATGCTCTACCACGATGCTTCTGATTTAGATGACGTTCTAATACGATGCTTTTGTATTAGTCAAAGTTCTGCCACGATGTTTTTGTATTCGTTTACTCTCTGTAATGATGCTTCTTCTTCCGTCTACGTTTTACCATGGTGCTTTTGTAGAAATTGACGTTCTACCACGATGCATTTGTGTTAGTTGTCGTGCTACCACGATGCTTTTGTATTAGTTGACGTACTACGACGATGCATTTGAGTTAGTTGTCGTACTAACACGATACTTTTGTATTAATTGACGTACTACGACGATGCATTTGTGTAAGTTGTCGTACTAACACGATGCTTTTGTATTAGTTGACGTACTACGACGATGCATTTGTGTGATTGTCGTACTAACACGATGCTTTTGTATTTAATGAAGTACTACCACGATCCTTTTGTGTCAGTTGTCGTACTACCACGATCCTTTTGTGTTAGTTGTCGTACTAACACGATGCTTCTGTATTTAATGAAGTACCACCACGATCCTTTTGTGTTAGTTGTCGTACTACCACGATGCTTTTGTATTAGCTGACTTTCTGTAATGATGCTTATGCTTTTGTATTACTTGTTGATGTTCTACCACTATGCTTTTGCTTCAGATGACATAATTCTACCATGATGCTTTTGCTTCAGATGGCATTCTACCAAGCAAGATGCTTTTGCTTCAGAAAATGACAATCTACCATGATACTTTTGTATTAGTTAACTTTCTGTAATGATGCTTATGTTTTTGTATTAGCTGTTGATGTTCTACCACGATGCTTTTGCTTCAGATGACATTCCACCAAGATGCTTTTGTATTGGATGACATTCCGTAATGATGCTTATGCTTTTGTATTAGATGTTGATGTTCTACTCCGATGCTTTTGCTTCAGATGACATTCTACCACGATTCATTTGAATTAGTCGACGTTTTGCCTTGATGCTGTTGTGTTACTGGATGTTCTACCACGATGTTTCTGCTGCAGGATGATGTTCTACCATAATATTGTGTTTACTCGACGTTTAACAATGATGGGTCTATTTAAGTTAGTGTCCTACCACGATGCTACTTTGAAGTTCACTTTCTACCAAGATACCTTTATTCTACATAATCACGGTGCTCACTTTTTGGGTCATGGTCCACTGTCATCGTGATGTTATATTCCATAATACCGCGTTGCCTGCCTTTCACCATGAATATGTTTTAGTTGACGGCCACTGCCATGTCAGGTGATTAGCGGTTTCATCTGACGTTCTATTAGCCTACAGTACTACATAGCCTATTCAGAAGGGAAAAAAAATATACCCTTGTTGATATGCTGCAGGTTCGGGCTCTCTTTACCGCCTGCTTTAATGTGTTGCTATCGAAAAACGCGGTCAATGATCTGAGATTGCCAAAAGCTCTGCCTGATTCACTACACGGTTTTGTATCACAATTCACGAAGGTGATGACAATATCATTCTGATGGGTCCTGTGTCCAAGTTCCTCAACATGACTGTCTTGTCAATCATGAAATCATGGAGACGAACTTTGATCTAGATCTACATGCAGGATATTATTCAGGCTCTGACCATCGACCACACCCTCACCCATTTAAATAAATTTTTAAAAAAAGATTGTCTATTAAACATAGCATAAGCAGGTAGCGCGCCAGTTAGAACATCAGGAGGGTCTTATGGTGGACTGGTTTATTGCGGTAGACTAGCAACAAAAACAGCTCCTTACACTTTTATTATTGTCCATATTTTCTGTCCCTTTTTTTCAAAGCGAATAGAATCCTTCACCTCAATTTATGTCAGGGAATGAGTTTAAGATCTAAATGTGTATAATTTTCTTTCATTGACATCAGCTCTGTTAAACTAACAAATATCATTCCACTCAATACTATAATCCGAAGCTAGCTACACAAGCACACGAGCAATCAGGATTAAATAGAATTAAAATGATTCTTTCTCCGGAAAGATCACAAAAGAATAAAAAGAGATTGACAATCAGCAAAAATATCGAAACAAAACTGACTGGTGAGATCACCAAGGCAATTTTGTCTCTATTCTGATAAATAGCAAGCAGATGTGAGCTAAAGCTGCAGGTAAAGCTGGCTGGGTGATGTAACATCCAGGCCCTCTCCATCTTTCACTGTCATTCGGCGCGTCATGGCTATGGAGGGGCAAATGATGGAAACGAAAATTCCACATCGTGGAAAAAGCGCCTCCAGCTTTTAATTCAATTTTCGAGCTTTCTTTCATTTTTCTTTTCTTTTCTTTTTTTTTTCTTTGTATATCTTAAGCAGGGGGAGTGTGCAAACTACAATCAGTTGTTGGCTGGATTTTAATGATTAATGTGAAATGAAGATTGATGCCTGTGTTATGTTTACTTCACCGACCCAATGAAATTTATGATATCAATTAATTAGAAAGATTCCGCGAAACTTGTGGAAGAGAAGAAAACTTGTAGTATATCCTTGGGCAAATTAATTGTAGAAATTTGAATGTTGTGGGCAAGGAGAAAGTAAACAAATCTGCAATTAATTGAAGAAATTTGAAAGTTGAAAAAAAATTAATTAAAGAAAGTTGAACCTGTGGGGATCAGGATCATCGAATAATAATTATCCGAGCGTTTCATTCGTGAAGCTGCCAGACGATTATAGTTCTATTAACAGCAGGGGCGGCTATTCTTAAGACTGTGGTGCTGCAACACGCCCTGCGTCAAATGCCCCTTCCCAAAATTGACAGAACAACGGCAATTAGAACATGACATTAGATTGTTGGGAATGTGTTCTCCTATCAAATGTAGCATGCAATAGATAGGCAATCATGTCTCACTGTTCACTGTTTAAAGCAACACTCTTGGACCTATTTCGGCCTAATGGTTGGGTGCTCTCGACATGACATTGGTTTACGGTTTTTGGAAGCTGTCGTGTTGGGATAAAAAGAGGAAGGTCTTATCGTTCCAAGTCATTTGATAGAGTAGGTAGTAGAAGAGAAGGTACTGTTTTTATTACAGTAACAGTGATTCCAATGCAACAAGGTGGTCAAGCGGTCAAGCGCTTCACACCCCTGCTGATAGCAAAAAGTCAAAGGTCAAGGCTGTCCTTTCGTGTTTGGGTCCCTGGTCTATGATTTTTGGTCTTGTCACAAGCATTAGAACCATGTATCTTTAACGTAAATTTATTTCAATGACATTTTAACTCTTCTCAGAGCGTTAGCATGTAAGTACAAAAAACAAATATTTTTTTTAAATTACCACTCTATTCATCCGCGTCGGGAAATTTGTCTTTTGGTTTCTAACTGAAAACCGACCGTCAGCCGATAGAACAGCGCTGCGAAAAGGAGGCACTTTGAGTTGATAACCTTGCCCAAGGGTTAAATCACAATACCCACACCGGGATTCGATCCTGTGACCTTTCGGTTGCAAGACAAACGCACTACCACTATTACACTACAGGCAAAGATAAATACATTATTCTAAGCGATGTCCTGGGTGAATTTGAAGGCTATGTAGTAAATTCGCGAATGCTCATTGTTTATATTTCCATCGTTTGGAGTAACAGAGTGTTTGACCTGCACTACACAACATATCATTCACTTCTACGTCCATCACGTTCATCTCGTCTATCAAGGCTGTTTTTTCTACATCCGTCTTCTTTATCCACATCCGTCTTCTTTACTTCTCGATTACCTCGGTAATTATGCAGTTGAATAAAGGAGCAACAACTTCCTCCAGAAGTTAACATCAACACAGACGAGGGAACACATCATTCCCAATACCCCTCTAACAACACAAACGAAATACATCTTCCTTCTATATATATGACAGATACTTGGTTCAGCAAATGGAATGTCCAATTTCTATTGTTTAAAATTGGTTTCGCAAACAGCATGTCCAATTTCTATTGTTAAAAATTGGTTTCGCAAACAGCATGTCCAATTTCTATTGTTTAAAATTGGTTCCGCAAATTATGGAATGCATCCGAATGGATCCCTGAAGGGAAAAAAAGAAGTGACGACCGATAAATACAACGTGGCGCAGGATGATATAGAAAGAGAGAAACAAGTTAGGATGGCCGATATTGGAAAGACCTAGAGAGGCGGCCACGGACAGACAAAACTGGACGAAATGGGTTCAGGCCTAGTATGTGCCTAGTGGCACAAAGATATTAAAATCAAGGTAAGGTAAGGTATTGTTAAAGATTTATGTTAGTAATAATAGTAGTCTACTGGTAATCAGTGTTCATATTGCTTTACATAGACATAAATATGTGATGTGCTTGTATTCTATGTTCAGTGGTCTGTCTCTTGAGTCTGTCTTTCCTGATTCATTTTAGTACCATACCGGTACCCTCTTCGCTCTTTTGTGAGTTTTCCACCTTCCTGCGTGACTGCGTGGAAACCTATTTTTAGTAATAAAAGTTAGTCTCGAACCAGTACCAGTGGTGTTGTGATGTATTTCTCTATGTGTCTCTATGTTTCATTAATTTTGTGAGCTATTACGTGACATTTTGGTCCCGCGAGCCGGATAAACATTCTTTTACATGTGACTTGTTATAAAGAAACAGTTGTGGTGACATAGAGTGCCCCAGAAAAGGGTTTATTTGAAGTTATTTAAGTTTTTCACAACACCTATTCGTCCATCCAGAATAAAGATGGAGGCGCTCGCGAGAAAGCGCCGAGCGGCTAGAGGTTGGGTCACGAGAGAGACCAACCGACTGGCATCTACACTTGAAAATGTGAGTTATGAAGTGACAGATATTCAAAAAGGAATCAGTGATTTGAATTTAAGACTTGAGAGACTGGATAACGTACAAGGTGAGATCGAGATTCTAATAGATGAAGAGATTTTGGACAGTGATATTGAGGAATCGCACAAGTTTTTAGAGGAATCAAGGGGGGTTATCCGATTGGCCGAACAGCGGCTATCCTCGTTGACCCCTGTCATTCATCAGAGCGCCCCGTCGCAAAGTGCCGCGCATAGCATCGATGGTGATGCAGACGTTCACCGTCGACATTCGCCGTTAGGCGCGCAATTACCTAAACTTCAGCTCCCAAAGTTTGCTGGTAATCACATAGAATGGACAGAATTTTGGGACAAATTTTCAGCGGTAATAGATGGATCTGAAATTCCTACTATTAATAAATTTTCATATCTTCAGTCATTGTTGACGGGAGAGGCTCTGGCTACGATAAAAGGCCTGAGCCTCACTGAAGTGAATTACATCACCGCCATAGAGCTCTTGAAAGAAAGGTATGGGCGGAAAGAGAGGATTATTCTTAGCCACCTTCAACGACTACTTAACATTGAAATCCCCAACGTAAAGGTCGTTTCCAAACTTTGGCAAGTTTACAACGAACTTCAAAGCAACATCAGAAGTTTGGAAAATCTTGGAGTTAACGGCGTTCAGTATGGGATCGTCCTTACACCTATGGTTCTCAGTCGCCTTCCACAGGAGTTCCGTCTTGAATGGGCAAGATTTAGTGAAGGTCGTGAGGGAGATCTTGTCTGGTTACTTGAATTTTTCAAAAGTGAAATTTGTAGGCGGGAGCGTTCCGAGACTTATCAGAAGTCACCGCCAAATGAGCAACAACGGTTAAAAGAAGCTCGTGCCCCATCGGCAGCTGTATTACAAACGTGTGATCATTCTAATAGATGTGCTTTTTGTGAAAAACAACATGCTAGCATGAAGTGTTGGAAACTTAAGAACATGCCGGTCGCTGATGTGAAATCAATAGCGAGAAACATGAATTTGTGCTATCGTTGCTTTGAATCCTCCCATCATGCTAGGGCGTGTAAGGTGAATTGTTCATTGTGCAATGGGAGACACAATAGGCTCTTTTGTAACAATACAAACGGTAACTGTTCAACAAAGTCAATCAATCCAAGTTCTAGTGGCAGTGACAATAGTGTTAGCAACAGTGACTCCTCTAGATCTGATAGTGTTAATTATCACACATCAAAGTTCACAAACAAAACTACTATTATGCAGACATTGACAGTTATGGTTGAGGATGTGCCTTGCAATTTTCTTTTTGATTCTGGGAGTGACAAAAGTTATGCCACTTCATCTTTTATCAAAAGAGTTAAGCCAAAATATATTGGCAATGAAAATGTTTCACATGTCTGTTTTGGAGAGAGGGGGCCAAGAAATCCCACTAAGCGAAATGTTTTTGAGCTAAAATGTCGTATGACTAAGGGAGATTTCAAACCTCTCATTGTTACTGAAATTCCAATGATTACAACACCCATGTTTCGGCCCAAATTACCAGAAAGAATTCTGGATGAATTTGA
>JAOWAZ010535215.1:0-10238 GCA_028565935.1 Goniobranchus fidelis
TTCACTAAATACTAGCTAAATTATTTTAAGTATACGTAGATATTCGCGCCAAGACATTAATACTCATATAATCTGAGTCAGTCATCCATGAAGACTAAGTAGATAACAATGTCCACTTGATCGATATCGAGTGGCGTGAGGTTAATCACACACGTGGCAGATCGAGGTTAATCACACACGTGGCAGATCAAATCCCCCGTCACAATGCTAATTACATAATTTAGAATCTGGAGGTATGTATAAAAGCTTCGGGTTCAAAAGTCTGGCAATGATCTATACACTTACTCTCACAGTCACAGGTCAGAAAACCGCTTCGAGCATCGATAATCAATATCTGGTTTCAGCATGGGTAAGTAGCACATTTCTTACGTTTACACGTCACTTAAAACATTGTAATTATTATCAATTTGCTCACATTTTTTGTTAATTGCCATATCAGTGAAGACCTTCAGCTAAATGCTAAGAAGACAAAAGTTATGACACTTGTAAAGATAAGAAATTCGAATATCCAAGGTGAATAGATATACCTAACACTTTCGTGGGCGTCGGTGGATAGGTGATAAACACATCCTGGCACGAGTAGAAGAAGAAGAAAAAGAAGGAGAAGAAGAAAAAGGAGGAGGAAGAGGAGGAAGAGGAGGAGGAGGAGGAGGAAGAGGAGGAGGAGGAGGAAGAGGAGGAGGAGGAAGAAGAGGAGGAGGAGGAGGAAGAGGAAGAAGACGAATACTGTTGTAGCTGATAGCACCATGGAGTGATGAGATTTGAGATGATTAAGACACATTTTCCTGATACTGAAATGCATGGTGAAATGGAGGCCTGAATTCCAAAATCATACAACCAAGATAAAAATCGCAACAGACAGATATACCTTGACTCATTGGAGATTGGCCAGTTTCTGAACCGGACCGTGATTGGTCACTAACACTTCCTGTTGGGGTGGCAGGATCTCTGTTGGACGGAAGAGATGGGGGACTTTCATAGGTACCAGTACTAACTGACTCTGTAGGGAAACAAAAAAGAAGAAAGGAGTAGAATGTCTATGAAATTCAAATGGCTTCAACAGTCTCCAACGCTGAAACATGGGACCATCATCCCAAATGGCTAACCGAACGCTAAAAGACAGTTGTACACTATTTAAAATGCAACACATCTGAATAACATATGAGGTTATCTGAGAAGTCTTACAACTTGTTCTCTTTAGCTAAAGATAGAGTTTATCATGTTAGTGTAGGAATCTATACCAGTACTCATTTCTACATATGCCCTTCACTAACTCAAAAACATTTTTAAAAGAAAAATTGACACACGCACAGACTAAAAAAAAACATTCTCTTGGTGTACATCACTGACACCCCAAGTCATAAGAGTACAACTATGCCACTGCAGCAATTTCACTCAAATTGCACTTCAATTGTTACCCCTTGTCAGGTGAGCATAACAAGTCCATTCATGATACAATATTATCTAGACTGGAATGCACAAAAAACAAATGAGGAGATGGAAGAATAAAAGATTAGATGGAGTGCAAGGGAATAGGTGACTGAAATACAATGTGTCATAATGATATGATGCTGGTCATAAGCAAAGCACACACGCTTGGACACACACACATACACACAGACATTCAAACATGGGAATGCAGGTAAAACAAAATACACAATTAAGGAAGGAAAATATGAGAAAAAAATGTGGAGATACAAACCTTGTTAATGCAGTTCACATACAGAACAATTTCTGGGCTAGTCAAAAGTAGAACGAGAGATGGCACCTACTTAGCTAGATAAACTACATGGATGTGTTAAACAATTACATCACGACTTGAAAGTGTAAGGATTGTCACCAAACAAACAAATCAGAAAGTCTAAAAAGAGACATCCAGAAGGTAAATTTGTACACACAAGGTCTGGCACATCTTGTTCCTTACGACAAATCAAAACACAAGGTCAACAGTGCAACAATTAAAGCTACCTCACACTTGTCCATTTCATGACAAATACGACTATACCATTGATCAATTCCCTTTCTCTGAAAGTCAGCTTTTCATACATCAGACAATCAAGTATCCGGTGTCAAAAAAGGACCAAACAACACAAGATGCATCTCAATCCACTGTTTCATCCTATTTGCATATCTCAATAGTAAATATATCAGCACTAAAAGATGGCAGCACAACCTACTTAACGGTCAAGACTGTGAATAACACCCACACACCCCAGACTATTACTAGTAAGAAAATAAGCTTGTGAAAGGTGAAAGGGTTACACGGCAAGAAGCAACTGACATGAAATTTCTGCTGGATAATCATGCAGGTATAACATTGGCAACTTCAAGCTGTTATTCAAATCTAAGCTTCCTCAGCAATGCATGCTGTATTTTTTGGTAGCCAGATATTTTCCTTTGCCTTTATTGCCTTGACCAACTGAGTCTACCTACTTTCATCCACTGTCCACATCCACTACCTTTTCCAAGGAATGTCTCGTTAAAGCTTACTCGATATTATGGAATGCTTTAAAGTCTCATTTTCACTGTATGGAAGGTCAGGAGCAAAAGTAAATTGAACTTTCAATGCCTGCATCTAATTCCAGAGTCAGATGCTCCTTTTCTCTGCAGTCTACTGCTAGGAATCAGTCAGACATTGGCTCGCAAGATATGAATGATGTCAATGGAAAGAGATAAACTGCAGAATTAGTCTTGCTAATAGTCTGTGAGTGTGTGTGAGTGTGAGTGTGTGTATGTTTGCAGGATTCATGGCCAATGAGAGTGTTGTGCTCATTATTCTTAGATCAAGCATGAATTTAAAGTAACCATGTAAGAATCCTTTATCTCAATATATCTCCAGTAAGAAAGTTATAGCCATTATTATAAGACTCACGGAAATGACCAATTAGCTAAACAAACAAACACAATGGCTGCGCACAACTGCAGAGCTTAACAATCCGCATATCCTCCAAGGACCTAAATTGGACCTTATAAGGGTGAAAGCATTTGCTGTGAGTGATAGACTGTGAAGAAATGATGCAGCAGTTGACACACGGTAAGTACCTCCCTGTTGTTCCATTCTATAACACAAAGCCTAATATTATAATCATTGCCCTGAACAGATTATAACAACAACCCTCTATCTTCTTTCCTCATACCTTCAAGACCATCACGTACTCTTTTTCTTATTACATATATCCTATCCATGTGACACATAAAATTATCTTCATGAGATAAAGGAACAGATTTTCATCAGAATAATGTGAAAACATTAAATCACAAGCAGCAATCAACTAAGTTTATCTTGACCTAATAGTGCAATATACGTTGAACTTGAGAGGCATGCTGAAGGAGAGTTGATAACAAAATTTGTTTCCTCAGAATAAAAGGGGATGGTAAAGTAATAGGGATACGAGGCTGAATTCAATGGATCTTAATTAATGTATTTCCTTTATCCAAAGATACGTTTTTATCTTTTTGAAAATCTCCTTTGGAGTTACAGATAATGATGTAGAAACCAGTGTGCCAGAGGGGTCAAGGCTTTGGACTTATAACAACAAGGTTTGGAGTCGGAGTTTGAGGACACACAGTGCCATGGTGCAGTTTAGTCCTTGGGAAAGGCTTTATGCATATATTTTCTCACCCCACTCAGGTGTATTCGACCATAGGCAGAGGAGGATCTTGTTGCTAGACTAGTACACATGTAAAATGGCTGGATCTCTGTACACTCCAGATGGAGTTGAGAGGGTATTTAGTTGGAAAAAGCTTGTCGAGGAACACTTGCACAGTGCCTTGAGCATATTTAATAAATTTAGCACTATATAAAAGCTAAGATTAAACAATGCTCAGATTATAATTTATTGTCAGAATTTTATAGACAACTAAGCAATGAGATCCACGTACAAAATCAATAAACAACAGATGACAGTCAAAATAAAATTGACCCTCTTTTTAGTGCCTTCTCCGAGCTTTTGTTTCCTATTTCCACACAACATTCCATGTATCCAAGGAGGTGAAGTAATGAGATAAAGCAGAAAATCAGAAAACTAAACATGGGTTTTCATCCAATGAAATCAATGAGATGTACATTACTATCTACTTTGCAATTATGTGGTGATAGAACAGCAAGCAGAAGAAAGTTACGATAAGAAAAAATGGGAGACAACCAAACAGAAAATGGATGGAGGACCATACATAAATTGACGGAAACAAACAATGTGATGAAAACAGGTGAAGACCGAGAACTAAGATAAGTAAATTCTAGATACTAAGACAGGTCAATACTACATTCTAAGACTGGTAAAAATTAGACACAAAGACGGGGTGAATACTTTCAAAAATGTGCTGAGTGGAAAAGAAAACGAGAATAAGAGATACTTTATAAAAACACATCACAAGTGGAAATATTAAGAAAGGGATACTTTGAAAGCATGAAAAGCATAAAGGAATTATCAAATAAGCCACACAAGTAGATACATATCAAGAATAAAAGAAATTATACATGAAAATGATACGTTAAACACTTATCAATCAGACGGAACTGAACTCGTAGGTATCTAAATTGACCTCACAGAGGCAGTCGTCTTTCAGTCTTCCAAAGGAGGCTTGGGGGAGCGAGCAAAATTGAGACGAAAGAAAAAAGAAAACGCTACATCCCACATCCTCGCATATAAACAAGAAGATATTGGCAGCAGGAAAACGAGAAGAAAAAAAAAAGTAAAAACCCAACAAAGAGTAACAGCCCAAAAGCAGCAGTCACTGAGCACTACCACAACTACTTCCACAACAGCAGCTGCCACAGAAGAGAAGCACATAAAGAGGCTAGGAAGATGGGAAATCCCCTCACCCGCTGTGCTAGAGCTAGTAGTAGCACCAAGGTTAGGTGGAAGCTGCTGATGCTGTTGCAGTGGTAGAACCATGGTTGCCAGCGAACTTGCCGGCCCACCATAGCTATGGGACTTTGTTATTGTTGCCCGTTGTTGCCCCACCCTCATGTGCCCCTGTCCCGTACCGTAGCCAGACGAGTCGGTGCTGTTCCAGTGAGGTGTGGCAGCTGCAGAAGACGCTAAGAGATGCATGGTGGGGCGTAGACTGTCCAAACTTCGTTGCTGAGGCATGTGAGGATGATGGGTACTGTGAATTGGTGAAAGGATAGTAGCTATTACACATGTCAAGAAATCATTGTGTGGGGAAAGAAAAGAAACAGAGGAGGAAAAATATTAAAATAGAATGAAAAACTATTATGGCAGTCACATAAATTTTCAAATATAAGCGATTGGTATAATGCTGCATAGGATGATGCCATGACAGTAGCTTCAATGTTTCCCACTGCTAAACAAACAACAGATGTAAAAGTGTGGTTTAGTAGTTTTAGATAATGGAAGAATGAAAACAAATAATCTTAAGTGATGTCAGTACAAAGTAAAACACTTCATAGAACATATTGCTACAACAGCAGTGATATATTGTCTTCAAAGAACATATTGCTACCACATGAGATTTGTACTGTCTTCACAGCACAAATTACTACCACAGGAGTGACATATTGTCTTCACAGCACATATTGCTACCACAGGAGTGACATATTGTCTTCACAGAACATATTGCTACCACAGGAGTGACAAATTGTCTTCATAGTACATATTGCTAACACAGGAGTGACATAATGTCTTCACAGCACATTTTATTACCACAGGAGTGACACTGTCTTCACAGCATATTTTATTACCACAGGGGTGACATATTCTCTTCACAGCACATATTACTACAAGAGTGACATATTGTCTTCACAGCACATATTACTACCACCAGAGTGACATATTGTCTCACAGCACATATTGCTATCACAGGAGTTGCATATTGCCTTCACAGCACATATTGCTATCACAGGAGTTACATACTGTCTTCACAGCACATATTACTACCACAATAGTGTCAAATTGTCTTCACAACACATATTACTGCCACAGGAGTGACATACTGTCTTCACAGCACATATTACTACCACAGTAGTGACATTATCTTCACAACACATATTACTGCCACAGGAGTGACATATTGTCTTCACAACACATATTACTACCACAGTAGTGACATTATCTTCACAGCACATATTACTACCACAGAAGTGACATATTGTCTTCACAGCCCATATTGCTACCACAGGAGTGACATTGGCTTCACAGCACATTGTTATCACAGGAGTGACATATTGTCATCACAGCACATATTGTTACCACAGGAATAAGATATCACAGCACATATAGTTACCACAGGAGTGTTGAGTACCCGACCACAGGAGAGAGGGATCTTGTCAGTATGCTAGAGCAAGTGCTCTTGTAAAATGGCTGCATCTCTGCATACTCCAAATGGAGTTGAGAAGTAATTTAGCTAGAAAAGCCCTTCCTGATATGACTTGTAAAGTGCCCTGGGCACTTGTAGCAGTAAAGAAAAGCTCCAATTAAATTGATCATGATTATAAAGAAAAGAATGCATCTTTACAGTGGTTCAAGACATCAGCTATTAAGGACCCACAATTTAAGTCAAAATTGAAACAGGAAATGGGGTGAAAAAGACAGCAACAAAAAAGAAAAAAGTTACCTGAGTAAATGTGATGAACCTGCCGTCCCATCTGCTGGATTCTGATGAGAACAAAACACCAACAACAACAAAAAGAAGAAAAAAGAAAAAAATCAGGTTAAAGGAAAGTCAACGAGTTAAAATAAATTTAACAATCACAATGAAGATTCTGCTTTAAATAGAGGGTTAAATTGCCATGAAGTAATTCTTTTGTTTCTGTTTAGACCCAAATCATACATATCTCTAGCGTCTTCAAGTGACATGTCAAAACACTCAAGCATTGGTGTAACATTTAATACATTCTATGATAGAATCATAAAAGAGGTTGGAAGAAAGAGAATGACACTTCCCATCATAAATCAAAGAAAACTAAATTAGATAGGCCATGGATGTAGAAATAGACACAGAGTTAATGAAGACAGTCCTACAAGGTGAGGGAAAAAATGCACTGGCATGAACATTGGTAAACAACGCTTTATGCAGATAGAGAACTTAAGTTGTTTGCACTAATTATATCAGTTAGTCTAGTGAATTGGAAGAATGTCAAAAATAGTGAAACATGATATCACTATTTTATGGTATCATCTTCCAAAGATTTGGAGAATGGAGATGTTTTCCCTATCCCTTATCTCACGGCAAATCCCCTACAAAAGTCATGTAAAACTGAAATTACAACACAACTGGGCCTTAACCAAATGTTGAGTCCTAACATGGAATCATCCACCCTTTGGCTATGTAGGGCAACATGATCAAAGGCTGTTTTAAAGACCACTGCATCATTCATGGCTTCACGTTTTGTAACTTATTTTAGAGGGTGCCAACATTTCCCTAATATCCATAACAATGTGGGAAAGATAATGGGCATACAAGATGCTGCCAATATGGATTACATATTTAAGCCTATGCATTGCACATGACCTAAATGTCTTAACCCTTTTGCGCACAGCCATTATCAAGAGAGAGTTTACTGCAAAGGTCTTCACCTCTATCGTTTGATTTTATGTTATTATGTTAAAACTTGAAATACAATTCAGTTTCAGGTGCTCAGGAAATTATGGTGCACTGCTATTACAAAACAGACTTACTAACCAAATTTTAAAAAAATTGTCTTCATTATTTTTGTCCCCAAAGTTTACCATATTTCACATATTTTCCAACAGAGAATCATATTTTTCTGCGGAGTGTAATAAAAATAATCAAATCTGACTTGGCTAAAAAAAACGGCATGATGATATTGTGTCAAGCTAGCAAAGGGAAGGAGAGAGAGAGCCTGAATTTCCTTTGGTAGCCATATCTGTCCTGCTACCTGTAAGGCCAGTTGTATTGTAATGAGCTTCAGTTGAACAGTTTTTGGCCCTCATGCAGGATTGTGTAAGAAATATATTTCAGATGAGTGGTATCACAAAGGTCAAAATCCTCCAATGATCACGAATTATCTAGAATCTAGATCTAGATCCAGATCTAGTCTTCACCAACACAAAACGACTAGGCTAACCTATGCATATCATGAAAAAATCACAACCTAAATCAATAAGCACTGAAGATCCAGATGGTAAATCCAAATAGAAATGAAAATTCAAACTGTGTGTACATTGAAGCAACGATTCTGATGAATGAATACAAGGCTAATGAGAAATCAGTATGCTCTCTAATGACTGACACAAACTCGGAAGGCCTAGAGATACATTTCATAACCATTCACGTTGAAGAGCTCCTAGCTGTTGGATGTTGAAGGAAAGTGATAGTTCAAAATTCGAAGGTCAGAGGCAGCACACAGAATGCCATGACTGCACTGCAACAATTAGCAGCAATGAGACAAACGATCACAATCAACTATGCCAGGCCTAGTCTAGTCGTTCCTACCGCATTTTTTCTTTTCTTTCTTATTTTTTAGTACAAAATGTTGGGACACATATTTTATCCCAAAATCCAATATTATTAAGATACGCAAAATCATACTGGTTGGTAAGTCTCATAAAACCTTTGCTCATGTACAGATGCAAAATATCATATCTAAAATAAAACCACCCGGTGGACAAACACCTTGATCAATAAAGCCGATGACTACATTTGATCAGAGAGAAAAATGAGAAAGGAAAGAAAAAAAAAACTACAGGGATTAAGGCATTGTACATACCTCATCACCTTGGAAAATACGCTGACGCACCTCATAATAATCTTGTTTCCGTTCTTCTAAGGATTTTGCTTTTGTGATGGATCCATATTGGGACCGATGGCTATTCCAAGTCTAAAGATTAAATAAATATATTGAATATAACTTCTTCTTTATGGCGCATTTAGAAATTAAAAGACAATTAGCCAAATCAAGATGTTACTAAAAGCTGTGATTCAATAATCAAGCAAATATTAAAATTTTTTAAACAGAAAACCGAAAAAAAAAAAAAAAAAAGCATATAAAAAATGGGCATGATGAATTGCAGTTGATAAATGAAATTTAAGACTATCAACTTTTTGGCTGCACAGTTTGATTACATGAGTCCAATGTTACTCGAGGCAAATAAAGTTTTCACCTGTTTTTCATCCAGACTTAATGGCTTTCGCTGGAGGATTTTCTTCTTTGGTTGATTTTCTCCATCATCTGAATGCTCTATAAGTTCATTAAATTTCATCTCAGGTCTGAAATTATGGAAATATACAGTTGCTTGAATCTAGATTACCGCTGAAAAGGTCTATGTCAGTATTAAATGGATAAAAGCTTAAAAAGAAAATTTAGGTAAACATACATTTTTACAGGACAATAAAGACATGAAAACAGCGACATGTTCTAACAATTCAATTCAAGTTAAATGCTGCAGTTAAGCAGAAACAAAGCTCTCATCCTAAGAACCTAATAACTACCTCACCTCACAAAACTTTTCTCTCAGAACCTCTAAAGTGCAATGCTCAAAGCTGTAAACTTCACAACACACATTTTTTAACAGAATTCCTTCTTCTTATGCTCTGCTAAGCATGGTATGGACATAGCGCCTTGATAGTAACACGGAACGCACTTTCTGTTTTCTGCTGCTCTTCCAACTTCCGTAGTTATTGACATTTTCAAAGTTTCCATTATGTCTTTTTCTCATTGCCTTCAAGGCCTTTCCTCTACAAGCCTTAAAAATTATTTTACCAAGTCCATCATGCAGGCAATCCACTCAAGGCGTAGCAGTCTTCGCTGAAAGTAGGCTGTGACAGGGAAACCTTGGTGGGGTCAGGGGGCAACGCCCCTTGCAGCTGAAGGGTTTTTAAGATTTAAAAAGCGAGTAACCCTCTATTTTGATTAATAAAATCCAAATTTACCTACATTGCAGTACAAATATATTAACACTTATATTGACATGACGCCGAAGTCCCATTTTCTTTCACCTAAAAAACAAAAAACAAAAACAATCTTATCGACATACATTTTACCAGAAGACGGCTATATCGACATAGTGAACGGTCAATGTCGACAATAATGTCCAACAACATCCTTAGGGCGCTTCCTTGGTTGACGTCATTGCCGTTGCTAAAGACAGGGTCTACAATTTGGTCTGTAATTCAGTGAAACAGACCATTTTTTCAAGTCATAGTAAGTCTCGGTTGTGTGTTTATCTGGCTTGTAGCCAGAAAACAATTTTGGGAACATTCAAAGTCTCAAATTTTCACCTCCTTTTACCTGTATGTCCGCCGTCATGCAT
>JAOWAZ010535326.1:0-10237 GCA_028565935.1 Goniobranchus fidelis
TAAAGTTGTATCAGATCTCCACGAATTCTTCTGTACTTAAGACTAGGCAGTTCAAGGTATCGAAGCCTTTCTTCATAATATGACAAATCCGATATTCCAAGTACTAACTTTGTAGCCCGTATCTAGATTAGTTCTCGATCTAGAATCTAGGTCTGCTGAATATATTGTTCCCCTTTCTTATTTGCATCAATAAGGTCTACATAGATAAAATCTGTGGTCATATAATCACATTATTCTCCTGATTTAATTTATTTAGAAAATTTAGACTTATTTGGAGATTTTTTTTGTGTGTGAATACGCCTACCTGAGAACATAGTAAATATTATAACACAGGTTAGCGAGAGGCAGGTAGGTACCGAATAGCAGTGGATACAATTATAATATAGATCAAGCAAAGTGGTTGTGAATACCATGCTAGACCTATGCTTTCGTATTGAACTCGTATTGACACCTTGTCGCAATATGGTGCAGATGCACAGCTTAAACCAAATTATCGCTTTAAAAAAGCACCCCCCCCCCATGGATTGCGTTTTATGTGGAAAACCCTGTATTTATACTTTAATTTCCCCAATTTTCTCTTCTCTTCTGCTTGATAACATACAAGTTGCCTCTTTATCTAATGCATGGACAAAGTTGCCAGGATTACCATGCTAGAACAATGATCTAGATCCACAATCTGTGACAATATCTTTCACTTACAGTAAACGGCTTCATTCCAGATTCAAACCCAGATTGCCCAACTGTGCCAGAAATAATCTGGTTCAAACACAAGATGTCAAATGCCGCAAGAACCTTAACGCTCTCAGCCATGGACAAGACAATTAGAAACCCATACCTATAAGTTTTATCATCTTCAAACACAAAATGGAATAATTAATTGTGACTAGTTGTATTTGATTTTAAATCAAATCTTTTTTTGTCTTTACTTTATTATGATTCCCTTTGAGAAATAGTCCCATGTGACCATGAAACACTCTGTTATAGACGACAGTTGTCATAACTTTTTCTTTTATTTCAATTAGATCTTTGACATTATTGGATTATGCCATCACGTTTGCTTGTGTGTGAAGGCGATACCATTGTTTATAGAGTATTGAAGCTTGTTTAAGCACAAAGACCTATTGAAGGCTTCTTGGAACTAGGTAATGTTGTGTTGTGCTTGTAAGTGCATGTACTGCTTTGTGAGTTATGGATTATAGAGTCATGAAACACCATGAATTTACTTTCGGATAAAAGGTGGATTGTCTAATTTCACTGCATCTTTCTTTAAAAGACGCACATAAATTTAAAAAAGCAGCTTGGAATTGCTAAAAAGTCAGAGTTGGTTCAAAAACACTAAATATATTTAGTGCTTCTGAGATATATAAATGATGTCCCCCTTTTCTCCAGGTCAAGCGCAAACCAAAGACAACATATTATGCCTTTCCTACCTGTTTACACCTCTCTGAATTATTGCTTAACCGCTTTTCCTACCAGCACAGATTCGTCTTTCGTACCTTCTTCGACCTGCATTTCGTACCTTACTTT
Organism: Goniobranchus fidelis; assembly: GCA_028565935.1. Lineage (NCBI taxonomy): Eukaryota > Metazoa > Mollusca > Gastropoda > Nudibranchia > Chromodorididae > Goniobranchus > Goniobranchus fidelis. Next base: position 1,528 of record JAOWAZ010535326.1, read on the forward strand.
GTTCTTCTACTTTAGACATGCTGCGATCTCTTTCCTCAAATGATATCCAGAGAGCTATTTTAAAGCATGCTTTTAAAGTATGCATGGTCCATTCGACAATGTCACAATTTATCGCGAAGAACGTTTAGCTTTCATTTGAGTAGCTTGATTTGATACCGAAAGGCCACAAGAAGTCGAAAGATGCCATAGACGAAACACTGTAATGACCATTCTCTGATGTCGAGTGAAGAAGAGGAGATTATCAATTAAGACACTGTCAAATGTAGTCAAAATTCGCATCATTGCCACAGCACAAAAACTTGCAACTTCCATGTCAACGATGGAAAAGAAAGTCATAAAAGACAAGACTTTCAACTTTCAAATCCTGATAGGTACCAAAAGTGGTCAGCCAAAGCTAAGCAAACTGGTTTACCAAAGGCGTTTGCTAAAGTTACGAAAAACGGCGGAACAAAACCGGTTCGGTATGAAAAGCCCTGTTTTCCAACTTCTTGTCAGAGACAAACCTAGCTGCAAACGCTTCATTATGTTAAGGAATCGTGTTTACAATTAGGAATGAATTAAAGATCTTTACAACTGTCTGTCTCTTATTTAACAAACAAAAGGCCAACAAAAACCAAATTAACAAACAAAAAAAACAAACAAACACATCAGCAAAACAAAAACTAAACAAAGCAAACATAAAGAGATCTACAAAACCAACAGCATTCACATAATTAGCCAAATTTCATTCATATCCTCTGCGGTTGGAACGCGTGCTCTCATATTACATTTCTTCGCCAATTATGCTAATGTAGCAATTAATTTAGGAACAGGCTATTCTGGAGACCCTTAAGCATTTTACATTATTCCATATAGATATAGACACAAGATAGATAATACACACAGGGTACTAGTTTCATCCAAAGATATTGTAACATAAAGGGGGTAGGTCTCAGGTATACATCTGTCGTTCAGAAGATTCCAATCATCAACCACTCACTCGTCCGGATGCTTTTTAATGAAAGGGCCAAGGCCTTGATGACAGTCGGAATATTTATTTTTGTTGACTCTCTTCAACATAATATTCGGATGAGGTACTCATAATTTGGGATGCACCTGTCCTCTTTACTGAATGTTTAAATCTTGCTCAGTAACTCTCTGGTGTTCTTCAGGTGTTCAAATCTTGTCAAATATGTATCTTGTTATTCAGTAATTTGATTCTTGATTCTTTGTCATCTGTTAGCAAATTTAGACTCGTTCCTTAGATTGATATTACAAGGGTACTAATTTATCCGATGCAGAAAGATAGGAGAGATAAAAAACGAGTCTTACCGGGGTCGGAGCGCTTGAGGATAAATACGATCACAGTATAACTTTTAACCCTCTTTCCTCAAATGAAATTTTAGAAGTGAGGATGAAGTATCTGTGGTTGATCTAGAATCTTGGATCATTCAGATATTATTCTCATTCCTCGTATGTAATGTAGGTGGTAGAGACTTGAGAAACTTGAGATTGTCCGACCCGCGGTTGAGGCAAAGACTGACTGTAAAAATATGAGAAGCATTTTAATACTGAACAGAATCAAGTCATGTAACGAGTTTCACGTGATACAGTGAAGTAGTAAGTTGAGATATGAGACATCGCCAAGCCACTAAAATTAACCCTACGCTTACGATGCAAATAGGGATCGGATGTAACATATATAATGTTTGGAACTTTGTTTCAATGACTCCCGAGTCACGCAGCAGTCCTCATAGTTACTTCAATATCTCTTGGAGCATCAGACATAAGCTTCACGTAAACACTTGAATGTAGGGTGCTAAATTTCACCTTGTTTTCTCCTTTGGCTACAATTGTAGAAACCTCGTCATCTTCTCCCACAGCTATTTCAGTGTTCCAGATGCCATCACTTATGACTTCAATTAACGTTGAGTTTTTGGTCATACCATCGAATTCAAGTTTGAATATAGGAGATCGTGAGGAACTCACAGAAATGGATTCCCTTGTCTCGCCAACAAATATGGACGTTGATAAGGCTGCATAGTTACAGAAAATGAGAGGAACACCTACACGCCAAAATGCACGTCGAACTTTTCTGTGATCAAAACCATTGTCGTAAGCCGCCTGCATGACATTACAAGCCCCTGAAAAGAAATTAGTATTAGGAGACCACAAATTAATATTGGCATCTAGGAAGCACTTGAATGCGTCAAACATGTCCATACCCTCAATTTCAACCATGCGATAGAATGCGTGGTTAAAAACGCCACTACTTAAATGGACGCTCATACGTGGACGATATCTCAGAACGTGTTTTATTGAACGCCCATCCCTGGTAGGGTCCTCAAAGTATCGAATTGCTTCAAATCCTGCTGATCTCTTCACAACGTCATACGAGATTAACCAGTCATTAGAATTTCGGGCAAAGAACTTCGTGACTTCCCCAGCAATGTCACAGAAAGCCTCATTTATTCCACCAGCCATTCCTCTGTAAACTAGGTTGCTGTACTGTGCTACGACTCCATGCGCCAGCTCGTGGGCGACCGTGTCGATGTCAACGAATGGATGAAGAATGTCCTTACAATCTCCGTAAAAAGTGTCAGTGCCGTCGAAAAATGCATTTTCAAATTCAATACCAAAATGCACAACTAAGCGGGGTTTGTATGGAAATGCTCTCATGCCATATTTTTCTTCGTACAAAAGACCAGAAATTTCACCAAAGTAGAATGCATCATTCGCTACTCCGAAAGCACCATTAATAGCATCACTGTAGCCCGAAGAGCATGGAAAACTAACAACAGTCTGCTTATTTCTTCTCTCTGTCTGTTCATTATCAATCACCTTTGTGTAGGTTCCTTCCATTGTGCAAAGATTTGACGTTTTCTGTACGTTCAAACAGAATGGTGGAGAGTTATACGTTATCTGTCCAATTTTTTCATTTCCACCAACACCCTCAGCGGAAACGGAACAGGTAGTTGCAATTAATTCTTTTGAGGAAGATTTATAAAAATGTTTATTCTCTCTGGGTTGGGATTTCATTGTGTCGTTATGTAGTGGTTGATGTCTGCTACTTACCTGGTCGTACGACAAGAGAACCAAACCGGTACAAGCATCAAAGTAATACACAGGACGTTTAACAATGTTTCCATGACGGTACATGAATTGAATCTTGTATGCCAACTTGGGCTTGTCAATTTCTTCACCAGTGTAGATAATTCGCCGACCATCTCTTTGGTCAATGTTTGGATTATTTGGACTCAAGCGTTCAAGTCGGATTGCCAGCGTTTGTAGATATTCAACATTTCTTTGACAAGCCTCTGGGTTTCGTATAGCTTTATCGATATCTTTAACCACATGACCAAACATTTGGCCTGTGAAGCGATCATTGGCATCTACCTCTGCCTCTGCCGTTGTTCCAAATACATCGTAGCCGGCATATGTCTGGATAAGTCGTATTCGTTTTATTCCCTTCGCAGTCTTCCGAAAGTTTCCATTGACAAGCCTAAAACTGCTTTGTTCCCCTAACGATGCAAACCTCTGAAGGTCTTCCAGAGAGGGTGCATTAGCGTTTGAAATGAATGTTTTTGCAAATGAGGCTGGTACCCTGTCAGTGGCTAGCTGTTGAAGGACGACTCCTTCTGTATAATTCCACAACGTCAGGATTACAGTAAAAATGTAATGTAAAGTCAAACTATTCACTCTCAGTGACCCTTCCATCGCTTCTCATTTCAGATGAAGGGATCTGTGAAAGACAATTTAGAAAGAGATGTATTAAAAATCCAACCCTATTGACAAAGCAACTAAACTATTAGATTACCAAGAAATTGTCTATGAAGTTTATTTCTGATAAAGCTTCTGGTTGACCTGAGTGTCTAAATGTTTATGTAGAGCACATATTGCCATTATAAAAAAAGCTATTTGTCTGTGCGGAAGAATGTTGGTCCATAATGCAGTGAAAAATCACAGACAAACAATAAGCTGATGATGTTAGACATTTTGATTTTCGATAATGTAAAATTATGCAAAGCGTAAAGATTTCCTCGGACGGATTGCTAAGCATGTCGGATTTATGGTGCACAATAACGTAACAGCTCACGAAGACGTAACAACATTGTTACACATTGAGATTAATTTATTGCCAAGCAACATTATCAAACAACGAAAAGTATGGGACACGCGCTACATAACACAATAGCAATCAACTTTCTCGCTGAAAGACAACTTTAAATGGAAGATAGATTAGAAGGTACACCATCTAAAGAAATACCTGTAATATCGGATGTCCCACAGGACAGACTCCATGGTCCCCTCCTCTTTTTATGCCATATCAATAATTTGCCTGATTGTATTTCCTCTCAGATGATACCCTTTGCCTCCGATTCTTTAATTGATCGACGAATGCATTCGCCCATGGATCATGCAATCCATCAAAATATTATCAAAGCTTTAGAGGTATATGTCCCAAAAATTGGGGGTATGCGCTTCAACTTGTCAAATACTCAGCATAAAAAAGTCATGTTACAAGACTATGTATCAGCTAGATGCCACAATACTGGAAAAAGTCAAGAAAAGTCATTATCTTGGATTAAATAACCTAAAATGCAGCCATCATAATTATGTCAAATACTACGGTAAAAGCCAGTCCCATCATCGCTTCCTCCGAAGAAATCTGAAACACTGTTCTGGTAGAATATTGCAAAGATGCATAATATTCATCACTTGTCCGATCTGTGGTGGAATATGGGACTAAAGTCCGCACCTAGTACAAAACCAACGAAATAGAGAGTCCAACAACAGGGTGTGAGATTCCTCACCGGCATAGACTTATTTTATTAGATTAGGAAAATCTTTGATCACCGGTGATTACAAACCTAGGACACCAGGTTGTGTAAATAAAATGCTTTGTCAATAAAATCTCCCTGACCTCAAAGATTGAAGGAAACCACTGAGGCTATGCTTCGTGTACAAATCTGTTAAAAGGAATGATTCTAGTTCTTTCAGCCGCAAAGTACCTGGAATCCAGTCATCAACAACGCCGCATACAACCAGGGCCCTGTTATCTAAGACGAGGAGCGCTCACAAACTGTTCTCCATTTTCGGGGCCCTGCCGAGGTTCCCCTCGATCGATTGATATCGGAAAAGCGAATAGTACATCGAGGGCCCCAAAAACGGAAAACGGTTTGCGAGCGCTCGCCTTGGGCAACAGGGCCCTAATCAATGCAAGGACCCCCATCGCTGAAAGTATTCAACAGTCGCGGGTGAAAAATAACTGTTACAGCATTCCCCCCCCCCCCTTTTTAATACCAAACGAAAAAAAGAAACAAAAAGCAACAACAACAAACAAAACAAAACAAAACAAAAAACAACAACAAAATATACACACAATCACGAAAAAGTAACATATTTTTTCATCCAGACCGTCACCGAATGATATTCCTCCGATGATTTCGTAAACACAACATCATTAGATATGTTAAAAATAACATCTCTTCATAGAACTGTATTGTGTGTCCAAAATCGGACCTCTGAGATCATGACACTGCGAATCACTTCAGCGTTGCCATCCAAATCCAGAACTCATCAAGAACGTTCTCTGTCTTTTTAAAGCAGTAAATATACTCTCACTGGTAGTGAAAATGGGTGGGTGGCACAAAATGAATCATTGGTGATCTAAATGAAGTGATCAATAAATCAAGAGAGAAAAAAAACACCCTGTCATAATCGTTATATGAATATAAAATATAAAAGTATGAAACAGGGTTGGTATATATTAATGGTATTATACGAAATTCACCCCCTATTCTCAGATAGGGAATAAGAGAATAAGAGCAATACAGCTCTGAATCAAATGTGGCTGTCCTCGATCCTCACAGCTCCACGATTGACCCACCTTCAAATATTACAATTTTGTTGTTGCACCAGTAAGTCTTGCTAGTTGATGGCAGCGTGGCTGTGAGGTCAGCGCGTTAGACTTGTAATCACGGGGGTTCGAGTTCGAGGCCGGGCCGGGCAGTGGCGCTGTATAGTCCTTCGGAAAGGTTATTTACATAGATTTTCTCATCCCACTCAGGTGTTATTGAGTACCCGACCATAGGCATAGGAAGATCATGTATGCTAGAGCAATTGCGCCAGTAAAATGGCTGCATCTCTGTATATGCCACATGGAGTTGAGAAGGTATTTGGTTGGAAAAGGCCTGTCGGGGACACTTTTGCAGCACTTTGAACACATTTAGTGGACTTAGCGCTACATAAAAGCTCAGGGTTATTTTCTACGAAAACGATCCTTTGAATTTAGATCTATATTTCCATTCCCCGATTACGTCCACTAACTTCCGGCATGGATAGCTTACAAAACCAGTGGACACAATATAGGCCCTTTCTGGTTGGATGACGAAGAAAGAAATACCCAAATTTGACTAAAGAGTGCTACATTTCGATGCTCCAGACGTTTTGGGAAAAACTTGACTGTGGAGGAATTAACAAACAACAAGTGTAAACAAGGCTCAATGCAGCTTTTTTTCTTGAAACATGTATACAATGTAACTTTATTCCCATCCTTGTTATTGTTTTACACACTTTCACAACCTAAAAAGTAAAACTTTTAACTTTGCTCCTGTTTGAATTTTGTATTGTTACTAGATCATCTGGAATTATTACGCATATTTCAATTTTGGCCTCAATTTTAAAATGGGTCATAGTCGATTTTTTACATAACACAATTTCCTCATTTCTTGAAAAAAGGTTTAGAAAACTTTTCCAAATGTTTTGGTCATAATGATCATTGATTGTGTCAAAGTTTCGTTGCTGTAACTGCCTTTTTAATGAAGTTATAGAGTATTTACAGAGAACACTTTTTTGTGTCATCCTGTATAATCAAAGAGAAGAATTCGCTTTTATTCAGCAATACTTGGATTATCACAAAAATTAGTGGAGAAACTAAACAGGCCGTATCCATTAGCAACATAGGCACGCCTCAATGGGAAAGTCTTAGTCCTCTCCTCTTCATCGTGCACAAGGAGCATACCCTTAAAGAAGTACGAAAATCCCTGCACACCCGTATGTCTAAGTAGGAGAAAATTGTTTTCGCCGACGACCTCGATTCTATCATCCTGTCCCCCATAGATGTTTGAGAAATTCAGCAAATACCACAGAAATGCAACTCTAACTAAACGTAGAAAAAAACAGACATAACAACACTGACAAAAAAGGGAGAGGACTGGAAATCTACCAAGACAGTTTGCTCCTTGATTCGAGATAGGGAAGACAGTGGAAAAGCAGGCTGCTATAAAACAGTCGCACTCCATAGTCTTCGCAAAATATGGATTAGAAATGCAACTAAAAAATCAACTATCAAAAAACCAGACGAATTTCTTGTGTAGTCAGTTACATACACCCGAGGAACTTGTATTGGGCTCTCACTCAAAGCGAAAATGATAAGTCCGATGCATTTCATTGAAAAAATATTTTTTTACACAGTCATGCTCAAATGTAAAGCAACACTCATTTGCGTAACTACAATTTTAGAAGATTAATTAAAAAACAAAAATCAAATATACATGTAGGACCTAAACTTTATTGCGCACATTTTGCCATGGAGGTTCTAAGTCGATGCATTCAATGCAGCAATGTCAAGCTCATTGAAAATTGGCCTATAGTTTAAAGGGATCAAACTGTTTATGTAGATGACAATGTATGGTATAAAATTGTAAGAGTTATTAATCTTAACGGATGTTTAGATACCGGACTACATGTTTCTTTACTGTGTTCAGTTCAGTAGTCTCCTAAGCTGGCAGTCTTGTCCTGTGTTTTCCAATGGAATAAATCATCAATCCACTTCCATCCGTATTTAACAGAGTTTCATAACATGCATTGCATTACTGCTCACATTCTGATACCTGAATCGAGGTTCTAAGTCTATGCATTGACATTTGTGAATTTAAAAAAAATCGGTGTAAGAAAATCTGCTCTGCAAAAAGGAAATCTAAGGAGGATACGCTGAAATTAAAAAGCAAGCCATGTATGTTCTGTTTCATTATGCACTGCACCAGTGTGCATATCATTTTCCTTTAACTCAAACAATAGTATTTCTTGTCCCTTCTGCAAAAGGCAATTTACACATTAATGTATTAATGTCTGCATAATTGAGGGATTTGGGGAGATTTGACTGATTGAGGTGTCAAAGTGTTCGAATTAATTATAGATTAATTAGAAGCAACTTATAGCTGAAAAGATATGAAAATATGGCAATTAAGTAGATCGAGTCTATCAAATGAGTGTTGCGTTACTTTTGCGCATCACAGTATAATATATGTATGTATGTATATTATATATATATATGAGCAGTCCCCAGGCTAAACATGGCGCCTTGATCGCTGCTGTCAAGTGTCATCCCCACATACAACAGGCCCACACTTTCTGGTATCTTTCCTAAATTGGTAGCTCAATTAACTGATTAAGACATCCGTCTTGGAACTGGGGGCTCCTGGGTTCGATTCCCAGCAGCAATGACGTGTTGTTGTTGTTGTTTTCCAGTAAGCATGAAAATTGCTTTATTCGACTCTCTTATTAAATGGGTAGGTCTACCTAGCAAGAGCTGGTGGTATTGATAACATGCTGAATGGGCTCCACTTAACTGTACAGTACATTACACTCTCCACTTGGTATGACTACAAAGTATCGTGAAGCGCTTTGGAACTTCTAACAATGAATGGTAGTAAGCGTTATAGACATG
>JAOWAZ010535437.1:0-10236 GCA_028565935.1 Goniobranchus fidelis
TCTCTCTCTCTCTCTCTCTCTCTCTCTCTCTCTCTCTCTCTCTCATTACCATGAACACTCAAGAGCCACCAATTTACCTGTCTTCCAGCTATTCTTGAGAACAGTCTGTTACATTCTCTGTTCAAGTTAAGATTCAAGAAGCTAAAGATCTGTTTATCAGAAAGAAAAAATTCCAATCTAAAGAAACGCTACCCTTTGCACCTTGGATCATCCACTATTCACAGACACCTGAATCGCCCAATCGCATCTGTGCCTCTTGATATCGCCTCCCAGTTTTAAATCTAACAGATGTTTAACCCGTTTATTTTCTTACTTTACAGATCAATTCCAGCATTATCAGTTTAAAAAACCCAAGTATTAATCTATTCTTCGGTTACACCACGTCACATTTTGAAAGAGTCATCCCACATTTTGTAGGGTTAGGTGAAATTATTTATTTGCATGATGTAAAGGGTAAATAGATCTGCAATATAAACTATACCAATGTTCAATTTTCTTGTACAAACAGCACCATCGAAGCTCAAGAGAAATGTTTCATGCAAAGCAGTTTAACATGTCTGTAACATGGGTCACATCAAAACATGCTTATGACTTCTGAGGACTTATACCTGTTTTGTCATTGGAGGAAGATACCATATGTCACACACCAAAGCCCAACTTGACATAATGCCAATCAAATGTTGAGTCCAGGTCTGTCTACTGCTATTCCAGAACGCATCCCCAAAGCGAGGATCATACTGAAAGAAATAGAAATAAATGGTATGAAAAGAGCACTTTTCCCCTCTAATTTTTCTCCTCTAGATGCCTTATACGACACATAATAAGGAACATCTTTTGACTATTAAAGAAGGAGATATAGTACAATTTCAACCTTAAATCTTTTGCACTTTGCTCATTCTACTAAGATTTTATTCTTTCTTACAAGTGGAGGAGGAAGGGGGTGTTGCTTTCTCTTTTTTTCTTTCATGAAAGTTCCCCTCTCTGTTGTTACAGCATTAAATATCTTCAATGGAATTAGATCTATGAGTTTGTTGTTGTTTTTTTTTCGTACTACATTTTACTGTCCAGATGTTTCTGATTTTCTTCATTTCTATAAGTTGTAAATGTCAAAACAGTTGTAATCATTTATACCATTTGTGTAAATATTATCCAGCTTTTGAACTTTTTATACTGTTGTGTCTATTTCTTACCTTTATTGCCACTGGATATATGGTTGTATCAACTTCAAAACTCCCTTTTTTAAACATCATGACAGATGTGTTGTTAATGCATGTTCCTGAAACACAAATATTAAGCTTATGGTCAAAGCCAGCTGAATAAATGAGTTGTAAAACATAATGAACAAGACATGAATGATAAAGACCTAGTCTTCATTCAAATTCTTTCCTTTCCAGAGAGATTTAGGAAAACTCCTTCTTTTGGGCCTACAAAAAAGACAATTTAAGAAAAACAGTATAAATCATAAATTATATTGGTTTCCCATGAAAACCTGAATCCTCTATAAAATTTATAGTCATAGCTACTACATCTGATTTTAAAAAATGGAATCACAAACTTTTGGGGAGAACAGAAGGAAATATACCAAAAAATTTGTCATTTTCTGCCATAATAGAAATTAAACAGAATTTTAGGGAACCTCAGAGAGGACAGAGACAAGACAATACAAAGGAAAGAGCATAAGAAAACCCCCAAACCAGTTAGAATCAAAGATGGGACTTCCACGTCTGCATCCTCTACCTTGTCATGAAAAGACAACGCAATATCACTCAACCATGTGGCCTCCTTAAAAAAAGAAGGTTTCATGATCAAGTCGTTCATACGCTGCCTCCACATGGCTTGCAGTTGTGATTTCCAACCATTGATTCCCTTGGTATGCAAGAGCTACACATTACTTCGTTTTTCAATCCTTTTGCATTCATTGTAGACTTACAAATATTTAACACTTACGAACAAGCACATCACAAAATGAAGGTTGCCTTGTTGTGATGTGCTTTTTCGTCAGGGTTAAATATTTGTTTTTATCGTGTAAGGGAGTGGGGGATGATGAGAATAATTATCTATATCAATGATAAAAGACACCCAAAAGGATCAGACTGAATGAAAACTTTAGAAAAGTTCAATAAGACAGTGTTTCAACACAAATTTTTCTATGATTATAACCTTATGACCATGCTTTCTTGCTTAAGCTCACCTTCTGGGAAAATGAGTATTGGTAATTTTGTAGGATCCTCAACATGAGATTTTAATCTGAAAGCAGGAAATTTTCATGGTCAAATTTAGAAAAAATCTTGAACATTCACAATTAACCACAAATTATAAATTATAAATGGTTAAAGTCTATCAACATAAAAGTTTCCACAATTACAGATGACAGGTGATCGAAAAATGTTCTTACTTGGGAGAAAAGAGTAAGCGAGCATTTCTTTCTTTTTCTTTTCTGCTTTTAACCTTTTCAGCCTCTTCTACTTAATAATTTGACAGTAATTTGTTCTTTCTTGGTGGAGTTATGAAACTTGAAAAGGTCAAAGCTTCAGTTTTGACAATTGCACAATGCTGAAACTTTCTCTCACAATCCTTTAACTTGTACCTACCTTTTAGCAACTAAGGTTCTGTCCTTCACTTCTGATCTTTCAAACCAGATATGAGCAGTTGCACGAGCAAGCGATCTTTGCAATGATCCTAAGAATCCACCATGAGTTTGTCCTATCTTTAACAAGGAAAATAGATCGATACATAATTCTTTGATTAGAGAATTTGCGTTATCTATAATAATAAAGATAACATAGTAATAATTATCTAGTACTTTTTTTTTTCATCTTGGAGTTTTTTTTTAACAATCAGTGTTGTTGGTAGTCTTGCAGTATAGATATTCACCTCCCTATTGAGAGATCTGCACTTGAATCAGCATCAATGGCAGAGATGCCAACCTGTTCCCTGGAAAATGACGACTGAATTTCCCAAAAATGTGTATTTTCATGAAAAAATGTGTACTAGTACGATTTTTCAAAAAAGTCTGAAAAATAAAAATGACTTAAAATAGCATTGCTTATTATGACTAACAATAACGTAAACTGCTGTTTCAAAAAAATTGTAAGCTACATAGGGATAATAATATACAAAAATAAAAACTAGATCTACAGAGATTTCCATTAATACCTTATCAATTGATTTGATGCAGTCAATTCAGGTGTTCATCATGGGTCTTAATAACTATTTCATGAGGGCTATCATATCAATCAGGGCTTGTCGGAGAAAAGTCAAATATCCATCCACGGAAAGGGAATAAAAAGCCTTGCAGCATCATTCATCCACTACATATCCATCACACATTCAGATCCAACAACGGACACAAGAACTAGGCCTACTAGATCTAGGCCTATAACAGTCGCCTGAACACTTTTCCTTCATGGAATACTGACGACGCACATAGATCTCGAGTAGATTGAGAATCCAGTTTAGGGTTCTTAGACTCCATCCTGTCAATCGTTGGACAAAACAAGAAGGACAACTAGACCTAGGCCTTCATTACACACTAGATCTACACACTGAATGCACAGGAAGAAATCCTATAATGCGCGTAGGTCAGCGATATGCTTGTGATCTACACGTGGGCCTACACAGGACAGACTGCTGAAATACATGTATCGATCCTATTTTCAAGCGATAATACATATAGAAATGGGCGACAACAATACTGGTATCAACGTATACACACGTAGTGTTTTGATCCTTGGAGGTGGTTCTGTGCAGATTTTTTATAAGAACTGCGATTGCAATAAAAAGGCCAACAGTTTTACCGTAAAGCGCAATATTGGTCGTTTTGAGTAATGAATCAGAGTTTTACGTATCTGCGTACTGGCGGCTAAAATGCGCACAAAATGCTTATTTTGCGTACTGGTTGGCATCTCTGCAATGGACATATCATTATAAAATATTTCTCCATACACTCTGACTAAAGATGGACTTCTGGGTGTCTTCATTTGCATCTTCTTCTTCTTCATGTGCCCCATCTGCTGCAAACATCAACCATCATGGTCTTCCATTCATGCCTGTTGTTAGTCTTTCTAATGAGTTTGTTGTTGGGGGATCCTTTCCGGGCTGTGTGGCTGCTCAGACTGTCCATATATTTTGTGTGCCATCTTCCTCTGCTTTTAACGCCTAATTTTGCCGCATTGAAATTTTGTTCTTATCCATTAGCTCTATGTTTACAAAGAATTTTAGCAGTCTTTCTCTGATGGCTTTGAGTAGCGATCTTTTGTATCCAACCATTTCCATTACTTCCTGGTTTATTGTGTTACTTAACCATGATATTTCCATCCGCCTCATGATGAACCCCATTTCTGCTGCTTCAAGTCTTCTCTCTAAATCTTTGGTTAATGTCCAGCATTCACATCCATACAGGAGAATAGACCATACATAAGCCTTTTGGCTGTTGATTTATTTTTAGTAAGTCTATTTAAAATGCCACTTTTACAGTAACAGTAAAGTTTTCCTCAAGGCATTGGCCTAAATGAGTTTTAATAATACTATGAATTGAAAATACAATGTAAAGGCTAGTATATTGTAATATTTATAAACAATTTCATTACTGGCAAAACGTTTGTCATAAATATAATGGCAAAATAAGATATTTACCATAGCATAGCAATTGTCACAAGAAAGCATGACAACATCAACAGGAGAAGTGTGATTTGCCACACAAATTCCATTTTTGGCTTTATTCTCACTGAAAAATATAAAAATTAATAACGTATGATTCTAAGATAATCAACAAAAAAGAGAAATGCATTCCCTTATGCCTGAAAGATGAGATAGAATTCTTATAGCAGATGATTAAGTAATTAAAATAAAAGTTAAAGATTTTGATCAACATCTGATAGTTCAAAAAGGCTAATAAAAGAATTAAAATGAAAGATCTATTTTTTCCATTCACTGCTCATTGAAAAGTATAGTATTAAGACACATACAAAACAAACTGAAAAAAGAAATTGGCATCTATGCTTTAAACGTTTTCTCAGTAAAAAAAAAACAAACAAAGGTGGCACCAAAGCTTTGCATGAGAAACAATTATGAAGAATAAGGACTAAACATGCTTCTACCTCAGTATCAAGATTTTTTTTGTGGTTCTACATGAACTTACCTGTTATGAAATGTTATGACTCCAGAACAGGCTCGACAAAGAATTCTAAAACTTATGAGAGATGCTGTGTGATTTAATCTCCTTTTGAAGCTGAAAAGTTAAAGGCGGTTGTAATTGAAAAACTGACAACTGGAATTGATTTATTTGTTTAAACATTCATAGTAATTAGACACAATGTTTTGGAGATCATCAAAAAGATGGCATGAACTGAAACAAATGGAAATTCCCATACCCTCATAAAAAATCACACATAGCATCGAAAATGGTAATATCTGCTTTAGTAGGCAATTTTGAGTGTGCATTTTTATAGAAAACAAATTGAAATTTACATGAGTTATTCACATATATGACTCACGATTCACAATCAATTTATGAATGCAAAGCAACTCTACTGCTCTTCAATTACGCCACTTTATTGAAAAATGCCACCACAAAATCACTTATTTCATGCCAGTCGGAGCTTGTTGACAAGCATGACCATTCAGACAATCCTTTTGAACAGTACTGAAGCCTTTCCAGATTCTTTCCTATTGTCTTAAATAAAAATTGACCTGAGATTGATGGCAGATATCTCCATTCATGATCTAATTCATTTGTACAACATCCAAGTGGCTAACTTATAAAATTGAAAGACAGAAAACCTACCTGCTGTCTTTCAGGTACCCAATAAAAGCTGTTGATATCATCAGCCACATTATCCCAATGAATGCAATAGTGACTCTGAAAGAAAACCAAATACAGCGATCACCCGTAAGGATAACAGCAAAACTGCCAAGTCAAATTTTAAAACTGGCTCAAACAATTTGTCTCATGATGGATTAATAATTTGCTCAGTCAATCAGATTATGAAGAACATCAAATATAAAGCAGACTTGAGTAGCAAAGAGTCATGTCTCTTGGTTGTCACCCATGTTTTTTCTTTTTAAAGTCTAACCCATAACAAATTTCCTCACATGAAAATGTGGGTAACTAAATCAATACAATGGAACACTGTAACTTTAGGCCCTCTGATTTACAGGCCAGTGAGGAGAGTTAATAAGTGCCAATGAGACCCAGCTGTAATGAGGAAAATGAGAGAGTGGATAATAATGAAAAAATAATGCTCCAATGTCTTACCTAAAAGGAAGAAGAATCGCATAACGAATAATGCATCCAAGACCCCATAAGGCAGTGAGACGAACACTGAGACAAGAAGCAAACAGTAACAAAATTATATGACATGAGAATATAAATAAATCAAACTCTTACATTTGAGATTTAATCATATCTGCCATAAAAAATCAATTTAAAATACTTACTTTTTCCAATGAAATAAAGTAAAGATTTCCAGATTTTTACATGTGAAGGGTGAATACACAATACTCCCTTCACTTGAGATTCATCCATATCAAACATGTATAAATCAATTTAAAAAATGGTTTTTCCATATGAGATTATGGCAAACAACCTTTAATGAAAATTTAGATTTTCAGGCATTCATATGTCACTGGACAAAGTACTTGGATGGATAAAACAAACACTAAAATAAGAAGAAAAATTAAACTGAAATTCAAGTACTCCTGCTTGCTCGCTGACAAACTCACCTCATAAACTGGTGATTTTTCTGAGTTCTTGTAAGCAAATTCCATGACGGAAGTTCTAAAATTAATAGAAAAGCAAATGAAAATATGAAGTTAACCAGATGAGTTCCTGTTTATAGAAATGGTGATCATAAGATTTAACCATAATGTTAAGGATAATTCATTTATAAGCAACTTATACACTAAAAAGCTCAATTTGATTGCATAAAGTAGGACTCTAGAATTCAAATAAAACTCACTGTTCCCAAGTATAAATGATTACAAATAAATCAATAAAAGTAAACACAATGTAAATGAGTAACAACAACAAAAATGGGTCTTTTTCCGTTCTCCTTGAAAGAGAAAAATGCATTTGCACCTTCT
The DNA here is from genome assembly GCA_028565935.1 of Goniobranchus fidelis. NCBI lineage: Eukaryota > Metazoa > Mollusca > Gastropoda > Nudibranchia > Chromodorididae > Goniobranchus > Goniobranchus fidelis. The sequence goes on from JAOWAZ010535437.1 coordinate 7,084, forward strand.
GCAAGAAAATGGAGTTGGATTCATGGATTTTGAAGTGCCTCTTACAGTCTCTATCTTTGAAATGCACTATTATGATAAAGCTTATAGTTAGGTCTAAGAGTATGTTTACGCTTGGCTATGAGTATCCCAATAATTTTATGTATAGATGACTAGTATATGACAAAAACAAAGAAAAGAATTGCAATGTCCAAAGACGTCTTCAACAAAATGAAGACCATGTTCTCAAATAGGAACATTACAACTGGTACTAAAATTAAGACCGTAAAAGCATACATATAGTCCTTACTGTTATATCGTTCTGAAAGCTTGACATTAATGACAGAAACAGTTAAAACAGTTGGAGGATGTTGAAATGTGGTTCATTAGACGAAAAATGAAAATATCATTGATTAAGAGAATAAACAACTATGAAGTCATGGCAAAAGCAGGATACAAAAAATTCCTTATAAGGACAATAAGGAGACAGATGAAATTCTTTGTTAACATCTGTTGGAAGAATGGAATAGAAAAAACGATGCTGTACAGGAAAATAGAAGGGTCAAAAAGAGGAGGTTGACCAATGATAACGTTTTTAGACAGCCTTAATAGTCAGGCCACCAAAAATCAAATAAGCAACGAGCTGATGAAAAAGGCTGACAACAGAGAAGTTTGGTGTGCCATAATCAACACTGTCTACTCCAGACTTGTCACTGGGAGAAGAAGGGAAGGATGTGATAAAAGACAGAGGACATGAATGACTGAAGCAAGAATAGCCCAATGTCTCCTCTCACTGCATGCTTCAATTTACCACCTGTAGTCCCTTTTGTTCATAAAATATTTGTTCTGACACTGACAAAGTCAAATGGCTTGCTGAGTTTGAATGTGCACAGTGATGAGACCCTATCTATTAGCCCTGCTCTGGGAACTTTAAACAATTACCACATGCAACTAGAGCTATATAAAATGAACAGCAGCTGGGCCATGCACTGAACCAATAACAAACAGGCAGCAAGACTCAGAAAAAGAAATCCCAAAAATATAAGTAACTCTTTGACAGAGATTGAGATAGATGAACTGTTATGATTAATTATTTACCACTGATTTTTACATTTCTGTACCTAGGTTCTGCATTACACCCATTCAGGTGCCAGAAAGGTATATCAAACACTGCAAACTGTTTATTTCACACTAAGAAAAGTTAGTCCCATACCTATGACTGAGTATAGGGGTATTAGGGGTAGAGCCCTAATTAAACTAGGCATACAGCATAATGTGGAAAATTGCCATTGCTTTCCACACCCGGTGAACAGAAGGCCTAGAAAAAAATCCACAGCCCTGCTGGGTTCGAACTCGGGCCACCTAGGATGGCAGTCAGCCGTTCTATCGTGCCAAAAGCATGATGAAAAATGAAGAGGATGATGCTAAAAGACATAAAGTGCACCCATCAAAAACTTTCATAAACAAATATTTTGTTGGATAAATAAATTATATAAAATTATTATACCTTCAGTAGAAAATCTTTTGGTGACATCATCGTCAATGATAGCCTGTGGTTGAAAGACAAAAATAAATCAGAACCTCCAAATGTATTCCAACAAAAACTTCTTATATTACAAATTTACTAGCAAATGCAAAAATATCCTTTGATACCCTGGGGATTGTTAAAGGAATAAATTGTGTGACAAAGACTCCTGCATACATATACATGATCTGAATCAAATATCACCCATAAACTGCAGAAAATTGTCTTTCCTTTACTTCTTTCATGGTTTTATGCCATGACTTAAAAGAGTCTAACATTTTCAAAGACCAACTCACTAATTTCTTCCATCTTACTTACAAGTAGATTGTGTAATAAATTACAAACTTTTTATTCTATCATACTATTTTCATTTCCTGTCAAAAATGTATCAGTACGTGACTGTATTTTTCTGGAATTGCGGTCGACCATGGCATCATTTGGAAAAATAAATCTCCTAACAGAAAATGAGTACCTAGGAACAGACTACAAATAAACTCATCAGCTTGGTAGTATTGTGAATGGCCTATCAGGCCAAGTTGGGAAAGTGCCAAAATTAAGATAAGATACGATAACATAATCTTTATTCGTCCATTAAACAGAATGAATTGAAATTTGTCTTGATCTTTTACAAAAAATTGTTTAACACAAAGAAATATACAGTCACAATGAGAGCATAAAGACCAAGTCGCTACGGGGTAGCGCCATCTTGAAGAGAAACGGCCTACTATTAGAATAATTGATAAGCAATTGGTAAACTTACACTTGGAAGAGGACAAGGAGTAAATATCTACATATCTATGCTTTATCTCTTTTTAGAAACAATAAGTAGCTTTAAATTAAGTTTTTTTTAGAGAAATATATGACAAGAAATAATTTTCTTGACTTACTTCCATTCCACATTTAGAAAAATACAGAATGTCTGACAAGTCAAATTTCTTTTTGAAATCCGTACTTCATACGAATCAAACCGATCCCCTGGGTGATTATTATGTCATGGCATCAACTTGAGAATAATGTCTTATAGCACGATACAGTATAGCCCCCAATACTTTGATCTTTGTTCTACTTTTGCCTTGTAAAAAGAGTTTGCATATACTAATGATTCATGTTGAGTCATTCGGTCGACAAGCCTTAGTGTTCACACTAAACCTAAACAAACCCTATCTGAACTCGTCTTATTGCCTATATTATCGATACTTTGTGCTTCTGCACTTCAAGTAAACTTACTCTTGACCGTTTTACGTTACATTATGAAAGAAACTGCAAACATTATGCCTTGCAGTTTCTATTTCTGCTTCCTACTTTTTCATTAAAATATGTTCTTTTTATACTATGCCATCGATAAAGAGTGATGTTAGAACGCTTTCGTCGTTCTCTTCCAGGAATTTGGTGCAAAAAGAAATCCATTACTATATATTTGGGGACTTTGAATTTGTCATTGAGAAAGACTTCTGAACCACTGAACATTCAGACTTCAAATTTTGCCAGGCATATTAGAATGGATAGTAGAGTGCACAGTTTTGTCTATAACTCCAAATTCTCTTTCCTATACTTTCTTTACTTTAATTGTTTCACAAGTGTTGCCCTTCATTCCCTCCATTGGCATTGTTTTTAAAAACACCTTCGCCACCGCTTGAAGAGTCAGGGTTGCC
>JAOWAZ010535548.1:0-10233 GCA_028565935.1 Goniobranchus fidelis
TTACATTAAAAAAAAAAAAAAAAAAAAAAAACCCAACCCAAAAAAAGCCTCCGATGGGAATCGAACCTTAGTACCACAGTACATAGTTCTTGTAGCCTTTATTATTCGTCTTAGGTATGATGCTCTACTGAATAAGCTAACCAGACGTTGGCTTACATGGCGAAGTCAAAGGATATATAATAACTGGTAGGCCTGGCGGTAGCACTGGTCTCATTAAACAAAAACTTTGACTGGCAATTACTTAATGACTTAACTTGAATTATTGATTATTTTTAATAGATGATTAATGTTTTACAGGTCATTGTACAGAAAAAGAAAGTATTCCATGTCCTCTGCAGAATGGCAATGTACCCTTGTGCCAAATTTTAAGTTTGTACCTAAAGTGGTCAAGGCATGAAAAGTGATAATAATTTGACGTGACCATGATTATATAAATAGATATATATTATATATATATGTGTAGAATGTAGAATAAAACCGGTACTTACAGATGGCATTATTGCTTTTTAAAAAATATCTTTGCTGTCGCGTATAATTAAATTATTGAGTAATACATGATGTAATCTCATGACCCATGGAGATTCAGAATTACTCTGCAGAGAGGAGGTGCACTGTCAAATTTCATGTCTTGTCTTAGAAGGTGACTTAGAGATGAATGAGCTCTTCTTTTTTCTTCTGTCCTTTCTTCTGTCTGACTTTCTTCTGTGTCCTCAGAAGGATGACAGTTTTGCTGGGAGTTGGAATAAGACATTATTCTTTGGCCATCCTCCATTTTGTGTGCATTACATGAATTTAAAATTTTACTGTCAGGTCACTTTCTAGGTAGATATATGGGCGGGGTGCTTTTGTACAAACAGGGCGATAAAGAAATTCTTGTTAGTTATCACTGTGCACAGTTTGTGGCTTGATTTCAATTGTTAAATTTTGTGTTTTGAGAGATGATAATGCTTGGTCTGTAAATCATCCCTTCTTTTTAGTTACCTTGTGCTGGTATCTGGTATGTTTATTGATTAATTTTAAAAGCTTTTATTGCTCTTTTACATCTTATTTTCCGCATATGTATATGAAAACCATTATCATAGCTGTTCAGTTCTTTTTTATACTTTTAAAGTCGGTTTCAAAATTCAAAGCTGTGCATAGTGGCCCATATCTTCATAACTAAACATTGGAGAGAACTGCAATTTTGTGTATGGTTGTGAAATAATCATGACCAAACAAAAACCCTATTTTCAAATTTTTATCCAGTGTAATTATTTTTTCTATTAAGGCCATATAAAATACTCAGGATGGTTGAATGAGCAATATCTATCTTAATGAGGTACAGTAAACCAATCCCATTCGTTCCTAAGTTCAAAGAAAGCAACAAAAAACAAACCATGCTATTCAATAAAATTCAATAGATTTTTTTGTTTTGTTTTGGATCTAGAATAGCATAGCTATGACTTGTTCAATAGGCAAAAGAACATGATGTGGAACTAGATCTATCATAAAAACACCCAATTAAATTGAGATAAAAGTGCATAGACCTAAGGATTTATATATAATTTTCTAAACCTACTTTCACACCCAGCACTTTTGCTTTATGTCAAAATTCTTGACAGGATTTGAGTATAGCGTTAAAAATGTTGAAATGAATATACTAGGTAGGACAAGTAAAAAACATTCTTAATTGAAACCGATTTCGAACTGAAAAAATCATTTTCATTTGGTCATGGATACACCAAACCACCACACAAAGTCTCAAACGAATTAAAACGAGGCCTTCGGAGGTATAGATGGTTCTTTGTAACTCTAAATTTGGACTGAGGTATATGAAGAATATCATCTTCCATTTTCCATGGGCAGTGTCTATTAGTGTCAAAGGAGCCCTATAACACCAAACTCACAAACAATTGTCTGGTGTGATAGATCTAATCAATTACTTTCAGTAGAATTGATTTAATCTTATTTATTCAGCAAATACATAATATTTAGCAAAGCTTTTTTGCCTTTGTCTTTTTTGTTAGTACAATATTTGTTTTTGCTTTTTTCGTTTTTGTTTTGAATTGGGCTTTTGACTGTTATTTTTCACTCTTACAGTAAAAGGTATGAGTTGGCAAAGATAATTTTCATAAAATTAAAATATTTGTTAAGATAGCATTGAGTTTTTCTTCGGTCTGAGAAATATCTTTGCTTATCATTGGCCATTCTTTTAAGTAGTAATAATACTTATTATGTACATTGAGGATGAACGTTTTTAAAGGTTTAGGGGTTTTGCAGTTATAATATGAAAAAAATTACACACACCATAAGAAAAAGAAAAATTCTTACACCTAGAAACATGAAAAACATCTCAACTCACTCATGGTCCTCACCTGAGAGGAAGAAGAAACCCAGTTTCAAATATTCTCATGCAGCTCTACTTTTAGACACCCTTCTCTGGCTTCCAATTAAAAAAAAGAATAAAAATAAAATGTAAATTAGCTATAATGCAATCTGTCATTAGATAACACATGTAAATGACAAAGTGCCACCTTATATTCAAGAACTCCTTAAACTCTTCATTCCTCCACTTTGGCTTCGTTCAATGAACGACCCATTTAAATGTACAATTCCTTTGATCAGACTCAAAGATCTTTTTCTTATTAATTCCCTACATTTTAGCACTCCCTTACCAAATCTTGAAAAGAAACTAGGTCCCATTAGACACCTGCAGACTTACCTGTTCCGCCTTAAGATATCATAGTTTGTCATTTGTATAAACCATCACCATGTTATTATTAGAATTATTCATGTAGCTGTGATATTGAGATGTTTATTGTTATTGTGTGAGTATGCATGTGTGTGTGTGTGTGTGTGTGTGTGTGTGTGTGTGTGTGTGAGAGTGTGAGTATCCACCATTGAACATTGATAATGGTATTGATATTATATGCATTCTCATTCCTGTAAAGGGCTCTGAGCCTACCTTCGGTGGGGTAGAGTGCTATATAAAAATTATATATTATTGTTATCGTTATTATTATTAATATTATTAGTATTATTATTAAATCTCCACGTGTCTGTTGTAAGAGCTGATCAAGGTTTGAATAAGAGCTTCTGGTCTTGTCTGTCCTCCATCTTCATCTTGGCCCTCTTGTTTCCTAGGAGGAGGAGCAGAGGTGTTGCTTGGGAGAGAATGGAGCAATTGAATGGTCAACATTCTATTATTGTTGTGTATTTTATGGGCAAGAAGTGCATTTGGTGTCCCTTGACACCGATATGGACTGAGTACTTTTTTACAGAGAAGGCTGGAAAAAAAACAACCCTGGGTGGCTATAACTATGCAAAGTTTGGGCTAAATTTATCACTAGGAACACTTATTAATAAAAGTACTGGCTATACAATAAATTTTTAGATGAATTGTAATGAGAAACTTGACAGTCACATGCCATAATATTTGATTAAACCGGTTTTCTATCCTAAATTTTCCATGTCAGTTCACGTTAAAATGAATAACTGCGTACAGGCTAATCTTTTAAATGATGTTTTCATCTTTTTCTTAAAATTTACGGTGATTTAAATTTGGCATATTTATAATTTGTAGGGGCAAGTAATTACAAACAACAATGAAGAAAGTTCTTCCACTGGCCTTGAGTTTTTTTTGTTCTTAACTTAACAAATCATGTGATGACCCTAGATTTCAGAATGGACATTTCAATTTATGTAGATAACATAATGATGTAACTTCAGCATTGCTATTTAGTTAATGATTTTGCGGGTGGCTGTCAGAGGTAGGGAAAGTTAGTCTGATACTTCATCTCCCTCTCATTCAAACTTTTCATTAACTTGATATACTATTAGTATATTGTTCATTGTAAACATCAAGTGTTTCCATAAAAAAACTTCTTTTAATCAATGGGGCGTTCAGCTTCCAGTCGTCAAAAGAGCAATTGTGATTTCATTCAAAAATTACTTTTGACTTTTGGTTCGAGGAACAAGTTCTATGCACATTGCATGAATCACACTTTTTTTGTTTAAATGATCGGCTAATGATAAAATGTGACCATTTCCAGGTCAAAAATGTTTTGTTCATAACAAAGACCTCAGAGTCCTTTTTTGAGACAGATTCCTTTGTTTTGAGGAGAGTTGCTCCAGTGAGGCAGGAAACCAATATTGGTAAGTTTTTAAACAATCTTTAATAAATTGTGATTTTATTGTCAAACTCCCCCCAAAATTTGTAATGAATTGTGTGATTGTTGACCTTTGTAATCAAAGGTGACATTTTAGTCTCACCCGATCCTTGAGTTTTAGAATGTTCAATTCCGCATTGAAAACAATATAGGCTTGTTTGTCCATCATCAATCATTCTAATTAAATTGTGCCATCCATCGCATATTCTGTCTGGATCAAGAACATTTTCATATGCCGTCAAATGACATACAACTAGATCTCAGCACCTGCATGAACCAACTGGATGTGCTAAATTTGATTGTATTTTTGTTTTTTGTTTTGTTTTGTTTTGTTTTTTGTTTTTTACTTTTGGCACTGTCCTGATCAAATTAAATATAACCTTGTGTAATTCTCTTGAGGTTTGCAAGGACTTATTTCTTGACGTGTTATTTCATTTGAATTGAGTGTGGTTTTTCAAGACACCTGTTGCTTTCCAATGTTTCAAAATGATGGTCATAATGAGAATCTTATTCATAAACCAGCACTTTCATCTCTAATGGTTTTTGAAACTTTTCATGTGTCCGTTTTGCAATGGTAATCATGGACACAAAAGGTAGTGAAATGCAGAAACATTTGTCCTTCGATACAATCCTTTTAATTATATCCATCATTTGGGTGCAAGTGATGTTCATTGATTTGGGTCAGTTGTTGTTCATAGCTGTAGTGCATAGTTCCCAAGGATGCCTGTACTTTCTTCAGTTCTCTTATGGGGAAAAGAAGTTGTATCTAGTATTTCTCTTGTTTGTTCAAATCGACTTTTAGCCTTTTTTTATGTATAGTGTCATATTGTCTCATGGACACAGTTTGACGCCAAACAGTTCTCTGCTTAAGGTCAAAATGATGATCGTAACTGTTGCCACTCAGGGCAACATGTTCTTAATGGATCGTAGATTTTTTTGTTTTAAATTTTGGATTTCTTTTTCACCAGAGGATGTGTAAAGGGTTAAAAACAAGTACACCAGTATTTGAGTTTTTTTGTATCTCATTTTGACACAAAAAGTAGTTTATGATGTAAGTTTGCTTTAAAGGTGTCTTTTTGTCTTGTTTCTTTTCTTTTACAAGTAAGCATGTGTGTTTGAAGTACTGGTACTTTGTTTTAAGTTGTTCAACTTGGTTTCAATGAACTGTAAACTGGATTTGTTTGTGATATTGATAGCAACCATACATTTTTGTACTGTGTGAATTACATCCTGTTCAATTTTCAATTTGTTTTTGATTGCTTAGTCATCATCATTCATCTGTTTTGTGCAAGGTTGCTTTGATTGGTTCTTTAACGCCAAATGGAAAGATACAAAAATATATACAGTAGTCTCCGTCTTATAACCCGGTCTTCGGGTGACAAAGTAAGCAGGTTATTTGTCAGAGTAAGTTATTAGATGTATATAAGTGCATGCAAGGTAACAGAAACATACACTTAAAAGGAGCTATCAGTTTTGGAGAAGAAAATGACGTGACCCCGATTCAAGTTGGGTTGCGTTTGTTTTGGTTTTAGTTTGTTGAGACAGAATCTCATCAAGAATTTCTAATTTCTTTCTCTTGCCAAAGTCTTTCTTGGTCAGGTCATTTTTTCTGGATTTTCACTGGGTAGTCTCAAGAAGAATTTATTGTTATGTAAGTGGTGGTGAAAGATTGCTGCATGCCAGTACGATATGTTGCAGGTAAAGCATTGGTTTAGTCCTGACCACCCTCCGATTGTGTTGATTGGCCTGTGTTGAACGAAGTGATGATTGGCTGTCACATTTCTAGTCTGGCTGCCCTGCAAACACACCAATATTCTTCCAATCATGTAAACCTTATTCTATGACAGGCCTTTTCCAATCACATATGTAACACAAAGCACGATCAGTGTGTTTCTTTGTCTCTCCCACACTTGTTGACAGACAATGGAGTGTGATGTCGCTGGGCAGGTAAGGCATGGCCAGCTTTCGCACTTAAACCTTACGCACCGGTGCTTGTGCTTTGATTTAGGCGACCAGATGACTATGGTATGATGGGATTAGGGAAGAGCAATTACTTTGTATTTGTAAGCTATGTGTGTTTCTGGGGGACAGTGAGATGCCAATAGCTTGCCTAGATGCTCTGTATTGTTTTTAAAAGTCTTTTTAATTTTCATTGTCTTGTTACCTGCTCATTGAAAAAGTTATTAGACAAAGCTTTGGCCTGGAATGCAAGTTATCAGAGGGGTGTTTTATATAGTAAAAATTCTGTTTCATGAGAACAGAGGATTATTAGGCGAAGCGGGTTATCAGGAAGCGAGTTATTAGATGGTGACAACTGTATGTAACTACTGTATATATGCATATATGATAACTTATACGAAAATGAACATTTCTGTTGAAATTTAAAAGCACATCCTCTAGGCTTGAAGCTGTTAGGCCAGTCCTCTTGCCAGGCTTGTGAAAATTTCCTTATCACTTTTAATGTTCCATTGTTTCAGATCGAGCATTAAGGAACGCTTATCTAGTACCAAAACCCTCAAAGAAGACACCCACCACGAGTGCTGAAAGATCAAAATCATGGAGAGATAGGCTGAAGGATAAACCAGTAGAATATAAAGCTTATTTGGATCGAGAAAGAGAAAGGGTTCGTGCCTACAGGAATGCGAAGAAGTTGAAAGGGAGGACCAATGAAGAAATCGAACATGCAAAACAACTTGACAGGATCAGGTGAGTGTCTGGCACTGTGGCGATAAGGCATGTATTGGATTATGTATTTGTGGACATCATGAAAACTTAATTTCTTGGAGTTAGCTCACTTGTCTTGGGTCAATCTTATTTGAAGTTACAAAACCTTGGGGATTATTGCATGAAGAAACTCCGGTCTGATAGTATCAAACCCTTAGCTTATCTTACCATTGATCAATTTAATATGAGTATTGCTTATTCCAATCTAGAAAGCTTTTGTTTTGTTGTATGTGTAGCGCGAAATCCACTCCCTACAGGCCTTTCCTTACCAAATATCCTCTCAACTCCATGTGGAGTATACAGAGATGAAGCCATTTTACAGGCGCACTTGCTATAGCATACTGACATGATCCTCCTAAGCTTATGGTCGGGCACTCAATAACATCCGAGTGGGTGAGGGAATATGTGTAAATAGCTTTTGCCAAAGGTGCGGCCTGGTTTCGAACTCAGAAACTCACAGTTACTAGTCGAAAGCCTTGACCCCTCAGCATTGTTGCCACTTCTATTGTACCATTACTAAGTCAAAGGTGGTAGAGATGTCACGTACAAATCGATGGTGTAGTGCTCAACAGTGTAACTGCATAATTTTCGCCTCTCTGATTTCCCACCAAACTTGATGTCAAGCCGTTTGTGCTTTTACTTTTGGAGTGGTTATCCGTCATGCTTGATTACAGCACTAAGAGGCGCAAATCTAGATCAAAGCAAATCCAGACTGCCAATATAGCTCTAGAATCTAAATCTAAGCAAATCCAGGCTATCAATTTAGATCAGAACAGATACAGGTTGTCAAATTAGATCTAAGCAGATCCAGGTTGTCAATCTATGTCTATATCTACACAGATTTGGGTTGTAAATTTAAACTGAAAATATTAAGATCTTGATTTAGGTGTGAATTTAACAGAAAACAGCGTGCCTTTTACTTGATTCAATGGATAAACAAATCCCGGCTGGACCTCCGATATAAAATTACCTAATCAATGAGTAGACGGCATAATATGGAGAGAGAGAGAGACAGACAGACAGACAGACAAACAGACGGATTGAGACAGACAGCTCCTTCATGAGTATAATTATGTAATTGAACAGTACTTTTGATTTAAATTAAATTAATCATCAGGACATAACAGTTCAAGTTGGTAAAATTGTATAACTAAAAGTTTTTGATAGCTCACTTATATCTCGAGAAAAAATGTTTTTGTTGTCTTCTGAAAAAGATTTTTTAAAAAAGCAGTTACAGGGTTAGAGCATCGCAGTCAAGATAATGAATTGCCATTTGCTAGAATTTGAGTCACTTATGCATCATGTTTCCTTTAAAATTATGTTCCATTCAACAAGAGCTTTCACAGTCTGAAATCAGACGCTGACATTCTTTGGACTTGTATGAATTGGAATAAGCATCCAAACTGACATGGAGATATGCTTACCAAGAGGTTCTTTGCCATCTTGCTAATCTTTTATTTCCTGCATTTAATCTGTAAGTTGTAATGTCAGGAACAAATTTGTAGGTTTTGTCAAGGTAGTTCTCAAAGTTGTTTCTTTGTTTTTTCATTTTGTCCTGTGTATTGTTGTTTTTTCTCTTTCTATTTTTATTTTTATAATTCTTTTTATTTCAGGGTGAAACTGAAAGAAATATCTTATACTGATTTCCAAGAGAAAAACTTGCCTGTAGGAACAGAGTGTAGAAAAAAAAAAGAGGGAATACAATTCAATTGTTCAGCAAAAATGCTTGAACAAATTGTTCCACCAAAAGAAGAGTGTCAGCAAGAACAAAGTGTCACTATCAGTCAAAGTTTGTGAACAGATTGAGCCTTCTCCTTCCACTGCAACAAGTGATCCTCTTTTAGGAATATGGACTCCTGCAAGAGGAGGGTTTGGTGCCTTGTAAAACACACAGGATTGAAATTGGCTTTATCCTCAAAGGCCTTATAGGGCACTGTTAACAAACCTACGAACAAACAAAACGAAATTCCCCCCAAACCCCAAGAATCAATTAATATGCCTCTTTTCTTTTGACCACTCCCATGTCTCTTGCTCTTGTGAATGAAATAAATCAGTTTGTATGATTTCAATGTTTCAAACGCTTAGATTTTCACAGATTTTACACTTTTTTTGTCAAGCATGATGCACATGATATGGAAGGGTGTTTGATTTAGCATAAATTTTGCACTTCACATTTTGTTCCTGGTTCCAATATTAATAATTATGTGATTATCGGTAGGTAGGTCTGTCCGTGATGTGGGCACACATCTGATGAAAAAATGGAATTCTCTGAAAAGGTTTTAACATTGAGTCCATGTGTAATTTAATGGCACCGTTTCTAACAGTTGACCATATATGTCGAGTGGGGCAGAAAAAACTCACCATACTTTAGACTTCAATAAATCATTAAAATGTTAATGAAGTTGTTTTAAATTTGTGGAAATTTAGATTAAGTGAAGCTTGATTACACTTGAAAAAGACACCACAATTGCTTGACAAACCGCAAAGTTATGAATTTTTGCATGAACCTGCTAAAATATGTAATTTCTTTGAAGGTAAATGTTGCACCAGATTCAAAAAAATTTATAAGGAGTGGTATCTAAATGATCCATTGGGCCACCATTTTCATGGGTTACATTTTAAAGCCTTTTCAATACGATAATTGATTTACAAATGTCCTCCTCATTCAAGTACCAGCACTGCATTATTTTCAAGGACCCTCTAGAATGGTCAACTTTCAATCTTTCTCGACTAATAAATCCCATACAAAGTAATCTATTAGATTCTAGTCCGGTGACTGAGGAGGCAGGATTTTCTACATTAATTATTTTTTTTTTAGAATCAAGAAAGGTTTGCAATATTTTACTGGTGTGCTATGTTGCCCTGATTTGTAGAATAAAATCATTCTTTGGACAGAGAACCAAATAGGTAACTTTTGCCTGCAATGATTTCATGTTTTAAGAAGGTTCATGCACAAATTGACAACTTTTTAGTTTGTCAAGAAATGTTCATACCCTTTCCAAATCTCAAGCTTTAGTTGATCTTAATTTCACAAAATTACAAGGAAATTCCTTCACTGATATAATGAGGTCCAAAGTACTGTGTTTTTTCTACCTCACCATATATATGTCACTTTGTCTTTGGTGTGCGATATCTTTCTCAGCCATAGTCATCTGAGTAAATTCTGTATTTTTCTGGAGAGTGCCCGGTGGTCAGGAGGCAGCTTAAACAGGCACCTAGTCAAGATCGACCCCCAAATGGAAGGTTTTAGGCCACTTTGGTCAACGATCATACATTCGCGTTTTACTCACCAGTCTTCAAATCTCTCTGAATCTGAAGTTTATTGCATATCTTGAAACATGATTGTCATGTGGGTGAAGAT
>JAOWAZ010535659.1:0-10233 GCA_028565935.1 Goniobranchus fidelis
ACCAGCTTTTCTGGCCACATTCCCGTAATCTATCACTTTGGTTGTTCAGAGATTTAGGTCACAAACCAAAGCCATCAACCTCCTCATCTTCTTTCACCACATTGAATCTTCTTTCTCTGACCAGTCTTCTTCAATTCATATTTCTCTCACATCAAAAACCATCACAATTTCCTTTTTCCATCCATAAACCTTCTTCGAATTCCATATTTGTCTGACAATATCATTTTGAGCATTCTCTCCTCTGAACCTGATCTAACAACCTCAATCTAAACATTTTGTCTCTTAACCTTGTAACTGAGTACTGTTACTTGCATTACCTGATTTGTTAATCATGAGCTCATCAAACTTCATTACATCTTGAGAATTGCAGCATCTCATTTCAACCTTCTTAAATTTCAATTCATGCTATTTTGTTCGTTTCACATCTCTATACAATAAGTGACATTCATCTTCTTCTTCCTTCAACCTGTTTCTTCATTCAATTCCACTCCTTATTCATCCTGATCTGATTTATTACTCACTCAGCGATCAGAACCATGATTATTCAGTAGCTTGCCATATACGGTAACCTGTAAATTATCAAAGTTAATAACAATTTCAAAAAAGCTTAAGTACATAATTTGGAGATGTTCTGAATCTATTTAAGGAGAGAAGAGATGGAGATTGGAGCAGGTAGGGTTGAAGAAGACAGGATAGCTGGACAAAAGATAATTTCATGGAAAAGGGTACAGCTTAGGGCCAGCATGAAAAGTGGATGCATAAACCTGTATTCTCCAGACTGATAAATCTTAGCGGTCCCATACAGGGGGTCCTGACACAAAACTACATCGCTATTCACCAACTGCTTTCTTTCCTCAGCCTTGCCTTCATTTCTCATTCCCATTCTGGTGAGGCTGATCAGTATTGTAGTTATTGCAACCTTACACATCACCATTATTTTCTATAGTCATACCTTCTCTGATTCTGGTTCAAACCTATGTTGGTAAATTCAATATAATGAGAACTTAGCAAAACATTTTAAAATGTGCATGCCCTTGTTGGCACATTGTCCTGGCCAACAACATTTCAATTTTTCCTCTCGTCCAAGCCACCCTCACCTCCAGCTCAATGACATGGGCCATAGCCTTTTCTCTGCCACCATCCCAACTTTCTTATTTTCATTGTTTGGGAATTTCTCAAAGCAGTTCTTCCGCCTCTCATCACACTAACCTTTTGATGTGACATTTTGTATAATCTTTCAATCACATTCTCAGTATCTCAGTTTCATCAACTGGTAATGGCCCTTTTGTTACTTCCTCTTATCTCCTCTTTAATTCATCTCATTCCTCTACATAGGCCTCCTCTTTGACCATAACTAACTTTTAATTTCCTGTTTGTATTCTCATATACTTTGTCTCTCTCTCTTTCCCACATCTGCTTTTCAGCTCTTTCTCCTAAACAACATATCCTCTTTCCATCATCATAAATAGCCAACCTTTGTGTAATGAAGTTATGAATTCTCCTAACCTTCTACTTATAAAACAATCTAGTTAATTTCTGTTGATAACAATCAATAAATAAGATATTCTACCACGATATTAGCCAGTGAATGACTGTGAGGAAACTATGAGTTAATCTCAAAAATCCTGGCAAACCTGCCCATAACAACCATCAATGTGATCCTTGTCCACAAAGTGATTGTTATGGATTGGTGGTTATTCTAGACAGAACAGATAACATTGTGATTCCTTTCTATTGTTCTGTTTTGTAGTAAATTAACTTTTTCATTTTCAAATCAGACAGTGATTACTACTGGCAGTCAATTTCCATCCGTTTTGAATACTATGTAAGTGTAAGTCTTACATTATAAGAAAACTCATTAAACCACTAAATTAAGTGGTCAATACCACTGTATCAGTGGTCAATACTACTGCATTAAGTGGCCAATAGTAAGAGTCATAAAATCGCAAACCAAAGTTGTGGTGAGTATTTATGTGTACATCAGCAATAGACAATTGTTTTGCCTGGAAGTTAAAAGTATCCGGACGGCCAGACACAGCAGTAAGTTTTAGGCTAATTAAAATCTGGTCACCTCACTTTTAAGATCAGCTGACAACACTACAATCATGAAAACAACAACCCATTTTAGAACTGATCAGACAACCCAACCATGTGAGCATGAAGATGGAGATAAAATAATTTAAAAAACAACGCAACAGAGTTGATTGAAAAGGTCGGTAAGGCAGATTGGTCTGCGATAATGATAAAAATCAGCATAAGAATCAAACATTTTCAATAAACAATTGTCATATTATTGAGCATAACCTGGACAGGAACATGAACCTAAAAGCAGGCAACCTGTTTAATGAAATGGGGTTCTAAATTCCCAATTACTAAAATCAGTTTTCTAAGATTTTGAAAATAAAAAAATTAGTTTGCAACATAACATGATTAGTTTATAAAACATCCAACAAAAATACACTCAATGAAACCATGTACCAGTCTTCCCTCAATTTGAAACATATGAAGGCCAATTTTTGGACAAATTTTTAAATTCAAAGAGAATTTCAAGTCCGGCATCAAAATAAAGCTTGACATTTGAACAATGCAAAAATACAGTACGCAAAGGCAGTAATACTTCCACAGCCATGAAAACACACAAAGGAAGGTTACTACCAACTATGGTAAAACATCACAATACTCCCAACATGTGAAGAATCGACGGAATAGCATAAAAATCATACAGATGAAAAAAAAAATAACCAGGAATAAAAGTGTAGATAATTTTTAGGGAATGATTTTTTTTTTAAAGAAATAAAGTGAATAATAATTTGTAAAAACTAAATTACTAAATAAGTAGGTCACACTAAGGGGTAAAAACAAAATAAAAATTCAATCAGATAAAAAATTAAAATTGGTAATTCACTAAATATAAAATGCTGGGAACGAATAAAAAGAAGTATTCTGTTGTCAACAGCAACCAGTCAGACAGAATGATCAGTCATTTGTACTTATCTGAACGCCATGTCTTGTCGAAGGTTTCATGAGAGACACCTCAAAGGTATAACTATTTGTAAAGACCTTACTGAAGAACAAGCCAGCAATTCTGATGAGGTAACCTGTCAAAAAGAAATGGAAATTGTTTAATTTGGTGTTTTAAGGCTCTATATGACTATTTGTTCATCTAAGTGCAATCGAATATGCGAGATTTATAGGCTGCTTAAAAGCAAAAGAGAGACTTAAAGTAGCAGTCGTAGTTTTTCAAGAGGAGAAAAGAAGCATTTTTAATCAGCAATAAGCATAATGTATTTTATTATATTGAAAGATAGCTTAAATGAGAGAGGATTTAAAGACAAAAGTTTTCCTCCCTCCTAAAAACAGCAATAAATGGACAAAATTGACAATGACCATCAAAAAACAAAAGCACACGTCGAGAACCACCACCTCAGAAATATAGACCTCATTGAGCTGCCTCTGAGCTCTGTAAATAAATTACAGTAGAATAATATCTTGCTTTGTATCACAATTTGCATGTCTTACTTATTAAGAAAAAAAATATGTTTATAAACTATCTTATTAGCCAATAAATATTTAACAGAAATGCTTGATCATTACGTACATGAATGAACAAATTAGTAATTTAACTCAAGCTTATGAATAAGAAACTCTCTTGAATACCTTGCTGATGAAGCTCTCATATCTTTCACTAATGCAGCCTGTACAAAATCAAGTTAGCCACCAACCCTAGATGACATCCAGGAATAGCTTCTTAAATTGATGGCATCCCCTTGTCCCTTGTAATATCTGCATTTCATTTCCTGGACACTGTCTGTCATTACCTCATCTGTAATATGAATAAACATGAACAGGGAAAAAATTAAGTATGTTCCTAATATTATCCGCAGCAAAGACAAACATAAGTGGATTGTTTTTCGTCATATGTATAAATTATGTTTACCTCTTTCCGAACACATTATCTAATCCATGGTGACTGCTGAAACCCTCCTCAATATCTGATTCAAAATGGCCGTTTCCCTATCTGAATGTACTGAAAAGCCAATAAAAGTGGAAAGATCTGCACATGGAGCCTTATCATGGTAAGAAACTTTTAAAAGAAAAGAATTATATCTTACCTTTAACACAATGACTCCTCCATTGAAGGATCTTAACTTGTCATATCCTCAGTAAAAGCAAATATTTAATGGACAGTGACTAGTCCTTTACCAAAGTGGACACTTGTCAGTCCCAAAATATATAAGGCCTTGTTCTGCAAGAATCCAGATCATTGCACTTTTGCCTTCAAGATGAAAAAAAATAGCAAAAATTGTAATGCAAAACTAAATTCATAGTCAGTAAAGGAATCATGAAATATGTTGAAATGTGAATTCAATGTGGCTCAATTAAAGGGAATTATACTGTAAAACCGATAAGATTTGAAGCAAAAGAAAAAAGAAAATAATGACCAAAAAAAATAAGGTCAATTTGAAAAAAAGTGTGCTCAAGTTCTGTTCTTTTAGTAAAAATTACATAAGCATTTAAACATGATTACAACAAAAACTAATGAAATCCATGGTACAATAATCATATATACACAATTTAACTAAGGCATATTTTGCCAAAAAAAAAAAAAAACAAAAAAAACGAACAACAAAGTAACCATAAAAAAGATAGCCATTTGTATAAACAACTAATTAAATAATTGCTGTTGCCTCAATTTCAATAATGTATTCAATTCTGTTTTGCATAGATTTTGTCAGATCTAAATTGACTTTGTATAAGATATTGTTCCACATCTCTACACCAAACTGTCCAAATTCATCTATGTTATTTGAATTACTGGTCTTTGAAACATCTTCCCAAAACAACCCACAGATGCCTGATGGGCTATAACTGCCATATGAAATAAAAAGTTTCCAGACTTAAAACACGTTCGAGAAGTCTGTTGACTTAATATGTTCAAAAGCTGATAAATTTGTGTTTCCAGATGGATTTCAAAGAATGCAGTAATGGTCTGTTTATTAACTTTAGCAGTCATTTTTCTCTTCACTACCTGACCATTACAGTTTTGTTACACTCCTGCTTCATCATTCTCCTTAACCAAATGACCTACTGTAATGTTGTATTGTAATATGATTAGATGATTGAGTTTGTTTTGGACCTGCGATTTAAAATTTTTCTCTGATCAGAAAGCTGTAGAGCAATCTTTGAGTCTGTTTCAAAGGTTGATGTGTTTTTATTTCAAGGCACAAATTCCTTTCGATAAAGAGTGAATTAAGGGCATATAAAGAGCATATAATGGGTATATTCCCAATTTCAACTCGATTAATGTTGCAGATACACATAGAAACAATTGCCTTAGGGAGTCAATATGAAAATGTTTGAGTTATGGTTTGGTGTTAGCTTTTTACAGCAAAGCAGAAGGTGAAGACAATTTTGAATGCTAAATATTACGTCCAGTTTAATTTCCCTTTCTATTGTCATGTCTCTGTTCACATTGAGGTTTATTACCACAGTTAGTTTTTAATCATTTGTTGTTATTTAAAAATCTCACACCTCTACTCTTATTCATTTGTTCCAATATTTACAATCTCAATTTTTGTAGGATACAAAATCATTAATCATAATTCACTCACCTCAAATGTCAGAAAATCCGTGAAAAGATATGAATCAACCAAAAACTTTGCACTCGCCCTTAAAGTTTGTAAGGTTCCATATTGTCTGAATCATCCATCTTGCCCCCAGTTCATTTCATTAATGCATAGCTTGTCCCTGTGAAAGACTTAAATTAAAAGCACTCTGTATTTGCCTTGCCTTTTTGTTTCTTACTATACGAGTGTGTTTGGTGTTCCGATTCTTTACCAGTCTTGGCCAAGGGACATTATTTAAAATCATCTATTTTTTTGGCAAGAGTTATAAAAATATAAGCAATCTACTTACTGACTGGTCTCTCTGAAGATGTTATTCTCATATTTTTTGTTGGGTTTGAACTTTTTTTGGTGGAATTATTATGTCTTCTTCGTACTCAAATGTTTCTAACAATATAAACATAGCAAATAAATCTGCTGAAAGTCCCTATGTCAAATGTTGTAACATAAAAGCATAACAAGAAAATTGACTCAATATTTGAATGGCTATAGCATAACTGATGAGGTAGAGTGATGTTTAAGTTTGAAAAAAATTGATATGATGTCGACATTTCAATAGACTTTTCAGAATCGTTTCCAAAGAGAAACCTCTAAATAACATGTCATTAAAATCTCTGCTTACATAATTGTAATGCTTGATTACTCTGTTCGTATCTCCTGACATTGCACTGCTCCATTTTACAGTGAAACAACTGCAAGGAAAATAGACACACACAAAATTTATTCTCTATCAAAGAAAGCAATTGTCTTGCAATTCTTCTAGGCTATGAAATACGTATTGGACTTATGACCTTAAGGGAAAAAGGCATCAATGTTTACTCTATAAATAAGTATAAAGATTCATTAACTGAACTGATTAAATAATAGACTCCACTTAAATTGTCAGTTTCATTGATATTGTAAACATTTACTAGCTTCCTTCCAGATTTTAAGTGTACAGACTTTTGATGTTGCAATTTTTCAATATTGTGTTGTAATATTCCCTCACCTGAAAGCTTTTCCTTTTCATCAATCCAACAAAGAATGACATGGGTGATATACATTGGTCAAAAGGTGGACTTTTGGCCTCTCAATCTCAAATCCTTGTAAAGTATTGGTCAAGATTGAGCTCCAAACATTCAACTGTAATGAAAATAGCGTTGTAGATTAATGAGGAGATATCTGACCTTTTTCTTCCTGTATTTCTTTTTTCATCTAATCTTCAATTGATATAAAAAAAACGTTTTTTTTAATTACCATTCTTTTCATCCCCGAAGGGGAAATTTGTCTTTGGATTTTTAACCAAAAACCTAGCATCAGCCCTAAGAACAGTGCTGCGAAACGGGAGGCAAATTTGTGTAAACTTGCCCAAGGGATAAATCACAATGTCCACACCGGGAATTGATCCTGTAACCCTTCCGGTTGCAAGACCAATGCACTACCACTGTGCCACTGTGACCACTGTAAAATTGAATACAACTATTTTATCTGGAATTATCACATTAATATAACAGTGTACATTAGAAACAGTAATTCAAATGCTATAATTTGTATTTTAAAAACATGCTTTACTAAAAAAAATATAATTGTTATTCAGATACAAAGGTACTTACTGCAATTTTTTTTTACAAGTTTGATGGCAGGAAATAACTTGAACCAACACAAGTTATTGGCCAAAGAATTTCAGAGCAAAAATAAAGATTAATTATGAGACAATCTTTAATTCAGTCTTTGACAGGTTACATCATTCTTGGCATCAACCTTAAGAGGAAGATACTGTGGAACAGTTGTGCTGTTAAATATCATTTTGAGTTTCTCTGAGCTTTTACATAGCACTTAATCAAATCAATGTGCTCAAAGCACTTTACAGAAGTTCCCCGACAGGCCTTTCCCAATCATATATCTTCTCAACTCCATGTGGAGTATAGAGATGCAGCCATTTTAATGGTGCTCATGCTCTAGCATACTGACAGGATCCTGGTACTCAATAACATCTGAGTGGGGTGAGGAAATGTATGTAAATAGCCTTTTTCAAGGGCTAAACAGTTCCATAGCGCACCGCGGCCTTGAACTTGGCAGACGCGATTACAAGTCCAATGCCTTGACCCTACAGTCACGCTGCCATTCTGAAGATAAGGGAGATTTTTTGGATTGACTGGTAAAAGTATAATGACAAAAAAAGGACAGAGAATTACTATTCACACAATCAATTCCATTCTATTTAGTGCCAATGGAGTTCACTGGACAATAAGTGAAATTTGAATAATTGGCCTCTTAAGGTATTTATTCCAGAGCTACCAAAGAGTTGATTGAAAGACTAAGTCTTGAGCCAGCAGAGACAAAATGTTATGATATTCAAAAGAAGAAATAAATTCATAATGGTGGAGAATCAGGATTGAAAAGGAAGAAAATTGGTCAAAAAATTAAGACATACCTCACATTTGTGCAATTGACACAAAGTTTCTCTTGACAGGAAGTGGGTTTACATACAGTAGGTGAACATTTCTGGGGTCTCTGCTTTTGGAACAGGATAAACATAATAATCTGTATGACTGGAGATGTCATTCAATTTGAGTTAGGTATCCTTAGTTGTCATCAGCTTGACCTGTGCTAAATAATGCTTGGTGGAATATGAGGAGTAGCATGAGGCTTCTGTCATCTTGATCGTAGCATGACTGGGGAAGGATGATCTAAAACATTTGCTTTAACTGATTGCGTCCATTCCAACGTATAGAATATCACATGCGTCCATTCCAACGTATAGAATATCACACGCATCCATTCCTATGCTCACACCATGTTTTTAATATATAAAACGAAAATACACATTTTTCTTTGGTTCGACAATTTCTCTTAAACAACATACTTATTCCCAGACCCACATAATCACATTCTCCTTTTATTTCTGAGCATTTTGATGAATGATATGCTATAGCTAGGAAAAATGTATGTCCCAAAAACCCAAATATCTGTAAGTACCCCGAGGTCTGATCCGAGCCTAAAAAAAACAATGGCAGAGCTCTCAAAAAACTCTGGACCCAATCAGTTAAATTCATGGGATCATATTGATACATCTTAAATAAACTTCCTTATTTTAAAATCACTGTCAACGAAACAGACATATAAATCATTTCAATCAAAATATTGGAGCACTGAAATTTCTGACTGGTCCTCACAGTGATTGTTAACATCAGTCCACAGTTCCTTCAGCATGACAGGGAAATTGTGACCGAGTCGGCAAATGAACCCCTCCACAAACGGTATTCCTATAGAATTTTATTTTTGAAATAGATGAAAAAATGAATTAGAACATGTATCAGAATAGGATTTTTAAAGTATTTTTATATGTAACATATATACTCTGAATTTCTTCTTCTGACTGACCCAGCAAAACTGAGTATAACTGTCGAAGCACATGGGGAAAAAAATATGTGATTACTACCAACTATCAATAAAAGAAAGCAGCAACTGAACCTTTTTTGCCTGTTTTATTACACCTTGCTGATCAGTAATATTCAAAAATTGCACAACCAACACCAATACACATCAATTTACATTCCAGTCAATCAAATAAACTATCTGTTCCAATTACAATGTTCGATACCATCCACTTTAGTCGATCCAAGATGGCAATACACATAAATTGCTACAATACGAATAAGACCCTAAATGTCTGTTGGATAAGGAAAAGGGACCCTAAGGAAAAAAGAAAACCGTTTGCAAAAGCTGACATTATCCAACACGCCTCCGTTTTACCGTGTAAAAAGGCCCACAGTCTACATGCCTAGTTACCTTGTATGTAGACACTCACTTCCAAAAAAGACAATTCTCTTACACATAAAGTTAAACTTAGCTATGTCTCTGTCAACAAACTTCTCAGTTAAAATGTAGTCTTAGTCTTAGTCACATAGATGACATAGGCATCCTTGACTGCTATGTACACTATGCTGGGTAAATAACTTGTGAACGCATGTGGCTCACATCCTCCAGCAGAACAGCAGTACAGCTGTAGAAAATTGCTTTGAATTAATATTAGTTTATATTTCAATTGAATTCATTATATTCTGATATCTTAAACAAATTACTATGCTAGAAATCAAGGTAAATAAGAAAAATATCTAAATGATATTATGCAGGATGTTGGAGCAATAACTCTGCAGTGAACAGTTTAGCAAAACTCAGTAGAAACTGTTTTGCTCCAGAGCCCCTGGGTCGGCCTCTCACAAAACCACTTTGGACAAATAGCTAGATGTTTCTCGCAATTGATACCCACTTTCGTTTCACTGACTATTTACTTGGAGAAACTTCTGCAACCGGTGTCACTACCACATTTTAAAATACTTGGTAATGTTGCAACCCTGTTTTGAGCTTCTTTTCCTTATTCATTTTAAGTTAATACTTTTGAGTGATGATGTTGACTTTGTGTAACTGTGCATTTCAGAAAAGGCGTTACATCAATCCCTTTCCAGGACAAATTACTTTAATAATTTCGATGGGTTTTACATAATTTAAAAACTTTGTTTGAATCAAGTTTTCTGTGAAGTCAGTTTTATTTCTTCTGTCTTTATGTCCATCCCTTTAGAAAAGACACACACACTACACATTTTCATAGAAAACTTTTTAAAAAGGT
>JAOWAZ010535770.1:0-10232 GCA_028565935.1 Goniobranchus fidelis
AACTTTATATTAATTCAAATCTTTTTTCAAGTGGATAATACTAGAAGCAAGCTGCTGTGTCAGCAAAGTTGGTTTGTTTTCTGGCCACAATATAAATTTATCATGAAGCTTCTTCTTTCACCTTGCAGTTTGAGTTTGATTGTGGTTTATGCCCAGTACATCCCATAGGGATGATCTCAGGGCTTCTTGATTGCAGTTCTCCTTTACTGTCTAGATTTTATCTTTCCTGCTAGTGCATGAAAGTGTTAAAAATATCTTTAATACAGTATTTAAAAGGTAAAGGTTCTTACATTTTGTTATAAAATTGGATAGCTTTTAAATATCCCAAGAGGTTGTTGGGTTCTACATCTCGAAAGATATCAGATAAATTTCTTCTACTTAAAGTTCCTTCTTATGTTATCCATATTTGCACGCTCCAACAAAACATGTTTTATCGTCAGGGTGGCACTGCATGAAGGACACACTGGCAAATACCTTATCCTCAAGGACCAATGTTTACTTTACTCAACTTCTGTTTTGGGGGATGATAACCAATTAAAGCAACTTTTGCAAATGCTATCCATAGGCATCTAAATCAACTTACTTTTTGAGTTTTGTAAGGGCACACAGAGAGAATATTGCCAGTAAACACACAGCAATAACTATGTAGCCCGTCAAGGTTGTCAAAAGACCTTCAAAGTGTGAAGCTACAACCTGAAAAGTTAAAAAACAATGGGGGTTTGGGGGTTTATTCATCCAATGGCTTTCGCTAAATTCATTTTAAATGCAGAGGTACCGAATAGGTGCAGAAAAGCATTCTTGTTCTGAACCTTCAGAATACCTGGAAACAGATCCATGGGGACTCAAAATTCACGGTCTAATAATCAAATGTTTAATTTCTCTTTTATGACTAATATTTCATACACCTTGAAGGAAAATTATTTCCATATAAAATGAAAGTGACATGCAAAGTACAAAAGTACACAGTGTATTCTGAAAAAAAAACTTTAGAATAACGTTTGTGAAAATCAGCCTGAAGCCAGGCAACATAGAACATTTTAAGAAATTCAAATTTAGGGAATTAGCCTGAAAGAGGGTACCTCTGCAAAAAAATGAGTCAGGTATGTATAAGAATGATTTTCTTCATTACAAAATCAAGTTGTACTTCTCATACCTTACCTTCCATGAACCATTCATAGCTTTAACACCAAGGTGCCATTGTTGAAAATAATTGTTATTAATGCTTGCTACAGTTAAGCCGGCAATGATAAAACTCATTCATACTACATCAAATGTGTATAAAACTCCAGCTCATTTCTTTATAAAATCCTTAGGTAAATCCAACCAATAGATTGGGAGATCATCCATATGGTTAATATGTTTAACAGAAAACTCAGTTGACTGCTTGTAAAAAAAAAAATATTTGCAAGTAGTTCTTGGAATCATTTTTAAGATTTTCATGAACTCCTGTCCTCAGCCAGTATACAAGCAGATTCCAACAAAAATTAAGATTTGTTTTCTTTCATAGAAAAACAATTACAAAAAAGTCTGAACAGAATGAGAAAGAATGAAGAAAGATCACACTTACCAGGTTCTGTGACTTGGCACCAACTAGAGCAAAGTGGCCAATATGATAGGGGCAGAAAGCTAAAAAGAATTGAAAAGAATAATTTGAACACTTTTTTCCCCTACATTTTGCTGTTGTCTATGTAATGTACTATAAAGCTGAACATCAATTATAAATGAGAGAACTTAAACATTTGGGGTCGGCAGAATGATTGATTGATTGTAAATTTTTAGCCCAGTGCATCCCGTTGAGATGATCTCAGCATTATCTTGGGCTCTAAAGAAGGAACATTTTGAAGTTGTGCATCAATAAATATTGCTACAAAAATGATGATTAGAAAATCTGGAACAAAATGTCTATGATTTCTGCTGGTGTGAACCTGATCCATGGTTTCAGTCACTTTCACCTCTGCCCCAGGCTTTTACTCTTTGTGATCAATTGATGGATTATACTGATAGTTTAAATATGCCACATAGTCAAAGAGACTAACCACAGATATTATCAGAACCAAAAAAAAAAAAGTATCCTGCAAAAAAGAAATGATGTAGTAGTAGTAGTAGAGAAATAAATTCCAATTGATTTCATATGAAATATCAGGAATAAGTAAACTCACCATGTTCTTTCACTGAAACAAAAGCATTATCTATAAACTACCACAGACATACATTTCCTTTACCTGACACTGACACCCAACATTTCCCTCTGCTCATTCCTAAGCTACACATCTGAGATCACAATACATCGCAACGGAATAGGCCATAGCTACAACTTATTCTATATAATTCAATTTTATATTATATACATTTTTTTTTCATATATATCAGGCTGTGTATACACTTAAATAGGCCTATATATAAATACTTCATAGATGCAGAAATCCATCCACCTAATTTTAAGATAAAAAAAATTATACATTGTGTTATATAAACAAGACGTTATCAATTATCAATGTAAAAATGTCTTTAATTCACAAGATATCATTCATGCACATTTCGTGAATTAAAAAGTTTACTTTTTCATTTTACAAGCCTATCTACTAGATTGGGTTAAAAGTCCTGTTAATTTAACAACAGCTGAGGGAAAGAAGAAGAGATCAAATCCTTACTACTGACATAACAGTAACTCAAAATAATTGGCCAGACAAAATTCCCTTCCAATGATATTTCACATTCAAATCATCATATGCTAGGTATTTCTTCATACCTTTAAATTTGTTATCAATTCTTTGTAATGTACATGTGATTCCTATGAAAGTCATAGGGCATTAAGATTATTTAGATCAAGACAGAACCTGGAGATTTAAAGCCACCTTATTCATCCAGTCTCATCATAATTCCTACATAATGTCAAATTGGTTTTAGGAATTTAAGTGATCTTGCACTATATTTGAGCAGCAGAAAAGATTACCCTAAATGAAAGTAAGAGTCCACACCACAAGCTACTAGCTCGCTATCATTTCAAGCTTTGAGCAATGGTTAATGTCTTGCCATTTTTTACCACTGCTCAAAGCTCAAGTTTGTTTCGATGTTGGACATGACTCCATGACGTGCTGACAAGTGCTCATCTTGGAGGCAAATTGAGTGACAGCATTGACTGCCAATATGTCCATAGGGATTGATCTGAACCAAAATCTGATGATAAATTTGAAAAGAGCGACCAAAACTTAAGCTACAGTCCGAGCAGAATTTGATTTTTTTCAATAATGAAAGAAACCATGATTTTTTCCTTATTGGCTCAATTTTCCCTTCGCAAGGCATTGCAAGGCAAATCAAAACACAGCTTGAAAAATGCGGCTAGTGGTATGGACACCAGAGCTTTCATGCTCACTACTTGCGATTTAGCTAGCTGGTAGCACAGTTAGACATGAGACCGCACTCTTAATAGAGCCTCTCAAGGCTAATGGGCAAAAAGGAAAGGGACAAGTTAACCAAAATAAAGAACATATTGATGTAGCAGAGGAAAAAAAAATTTCAGAAGTGGAAAAGAAGATGCCAAAGATGGTGTGAAGTATTTTAAAATAAGTAAAATACATAGATGTTCAAGAATTATAATAATAAATTTAACTTCATGGAGGGGTAATTTATGAAAGAAAAAAATTATTCAAAAAAAAAAAAAAAAAAAGTCCCACCTACACTAAGTAATAATTGTATAAAACACCAACCTGCTATAACAGATCACATCCTAATTTTTGCTATACAGCCTTTTCCAAAACCACTGTCCTAGAATTGAAAGCGATATGACCCTGAAAACATTTTTAGAAAGTCATACATAGAACACAAATGTGAGATATCAAATCAACTTAAATGGATACAATTCTCCTGAAATAAATAGATCTATGTATGGATCCAGACAGAAAATTTCCTGAAGATTTCTTGCCTGACCCTTCCTTAATATACAAATTCAAATGTGGCCTTTTGGCACGAATAATAATCTATAGTGCATTAATTTGTTTCATAAAGATTAGTTCAATAGAAATGTCATAAAGTACATGACACCATATGTGAAGTTTGATTTGTCAAAAGCACAGCCAAAATAAGATTCCATTTTCAAAACAAAACAAAACAAAAAAAAGTTTCATGAATTCAGGAAAATCCTGGGCTGACTCTATCCTTTCCCAATACATGTATATTACACATTAATGTACAAGAACAACTAAGCACATTTGAATTTTAATAAAGGTTTTTACTAAGAAGATGTATTCATGCACCAAAGATAAATTTAATGACAAGACAAGAATTTTAATCCCACCCTACAGAAAACTATTTTAGGCAAAACAGCAAGCAGTTTGATGGCAAGCTACTAGATACTGCACTGCGTAGTGTCATGGGGAAATAAAACAAAATTAATGAGAGCCTTGATCGTCTTACAGTTATATAAATAAAAGCATTGTAAAAGTTATCAACAGCCTGCCAATAAACGAACAAAACTGGGGTATACAAGGTTACAGAATTACAATATTATAAGTGTTAAAGTTTATTCAATATCAGCGGGTCACTCGTAGTTTTTTATTGTACACCTTAAAGAGTTTCAAAATGATAACAAGAGTTACTTTCCAGTGTTTCTCCGAAACATAATGCATGCAATGATACTGTATATCATCATCCCTGTAAGTCTGTAAATGCATAAGTCAGAAATTTGGGTTATGGCATTTTAGCCTCTTTATGAGTAGAATGGGGGTCCCCCCACCTCCTGGATGAATTTTCTTGTAAAGTTTCTAAGCATACAAGTCCAATAAGAACGCTTACAATATAAAAAGAATATATATATAAATAACACAAATATATATATATCCACTAAATGTACTCAAAGCGCACTACATTTGTTCCCAGACAGGCCTCTTCCAACCAAACATCTTCTCAGCTCCATTCGGAGTATACAGAGATGCAGCCATTTCACAGGCGCACCTGCTCTAGCATACTGACGAGATGGATCCTCCTCTGCCTATGATCAGGTACTCAATAACACCTGAGTGGGGTGCTCAAGGCAGCGCCACTGCCCGGCATGGCCTGAAACTCGTTTTTATTTTAGAGGAGGCTGGGGAAACTTGTTCTAGTCAAATAAAGCCACAAATGTCATGACAAAATTTCTGGCTAATGCATTTAGAACAAATTTACAGGAAAAATATTTGACACCATTACTCACAATACAAAACCGAGCAAACGTTTTTGCCTACATGTAAATCAGTACATTGTAAAAATTGACTGATTCTTTGAGTAATTAAATCCCAAAATACTCTGCTCAACTCTGAGTAATTAAAAAATTACATTTATTTATATAGCACTTGGTACTTCATTGTGACTATACAGAGTGACATTGACAGGTGTAACATTAAGGAGGCCTTTTATTATAAAACCCTTATTACAATTACATGCCTAGAATCTCAGTTTCTTTGTGATTACTCAAATGAATGTAAAAAATCTACTCTTGCCCCTCCATGAGTGGATCCTTGATTTCTCAGTAGAAAGGATGCAGAAAAAGACCAGTGCAGATTCTCCTGAAGCAACTTGAGAAGCGAGTGAGGGTTTAAAGAGATCTTCTTCTCTCAGCCATCTTCTTCTGTCAGGCTCTCTTTTGTGCCTTTAGAAGAGAGAGTTTTGCTAGGAGACAGAAGGCATTATTCAATGATTATCCCCATTCATATGCACTGCATGACTTAAACATTCTATCATAGTCACTTGATTTCTAGATTGTACTCAAAAGGGCATTAGAAAATCCTTGATGGTTGTGGCAGGCACAGTTTGGGGTTTGATGGCCATTGTTAATATGTCATGTCTTTTAGACAAATGATATTTTCTTTTCCATAAATCCTTTCTCCTTTTAGCTATTTTATAATGTTTTAGATAAGTGTTTTGTTACTTTTGATTTTGCCTACCTTTTTTTTCTTTTTCAGCAACTTCTTTTCCTTATTAAAACGAGACCTAACACAACAAATAAACAAATCACCTACTCTCAATCACTTTCTGCAGCTTCTTTATGAAAACTGCAGACGCCACATGAAAAACTCAAATATTACCTGTACTTGGAAAAATGAGGGAAATCTATTAATTTTGATACTTTCACCAACCAGATGTAGATGGCTGCAGATAATATATCAAAGGATTTAGGCAGCGAACATATGATGAAAGCAATGAATCTAGAGGTCTACATCTAGGTTTCTTGTTGGGTTGGCATGTGGTTGAAGTGAAGTAGGTCATGACTACCGTACTCTCTAGATAGGTCACCCATTAATCCCCATTTGCACTGTCTTACTGTCATTGTGCTCACCCACCACTCAGTTCTCACTCTGCCAACTTTCATCTGTGTGACTTTAAAGTCAACAAGTATCTTTAATTCATGTGCTACAGTGAGAACCACTTAATACAACTTCACATAATGCAGAATTCTGGTTAATACGACATAATTTCAAAGTCCCGATTTTTTCGTCAGTTACCCTTAGAGAGAAATTACTGCATAATATGACATGGATTTTGCAGATTTTGCTTAATACAACATTCAGAGTCGGTTAGAGTCAATGATTTTAGCACAAAATTAACCGTCAATGAATGCTAATGCTAGTCGATAAGTAGGGCTTACCTTAGGACCTGCCATTAGCACAGTAAGCTTAACACTACGCTAGCACATACGTAGGCCTACTGTATATTTTTGGTGAATGTTATACCATTTACAATATGGAGATATAAGTTGTTCATGAGTATTTTCCTTTTTTTCTCTTTTGTGATGTATGATACCACATTCCATCACTATGACATATTACCAGCAGTCCCGACAATGTCGTATAAGAGGATTCCACTTTATATTGTTGAATGGAATGGCATCAATCTATTGAAATATCCACAGAGAAGTTCAGTTGTGAATGAATTAAATACATTCAGCATCATTCCACAATCACTTAAATCAATTTTTTTGTGTTTTGAGTTAACATACAACCAAGGGCTAGTGTACGGCAACAAGAATATTTTGAATTCCAACTTGTTCATAGAGTCATTTAATACTATATATAAATTAGTACATTAGTGTTTTAAAAGTACTTAACGTCTTTTGAGATGAAATTGATTTTGTTTAATTTTGTTCTCTCTACAGTCAAAATTGACTTATGCGATTGTGGGAGGACTCTTATACGATAAATATAACATAAATAGAAGGAAAGTCAGGATTTGAAGGGTAGAGACACCTTGAGTAATAATAACAGAGTAATAATACTCATTGAGTATTCAATACATTGGGTACCTTATACAAATTGGTGAAATTACATGTTGAGTATTAATATTACATGTTTCTGCCGGTATCAGTATTAATGCACACTTCAGTATAACAAACATTGAGTAATAATACCCATTGAGTATTAATACACATTGAGTAACAGTAGAAATACTCATTTAAGTATTTGATACGATATAGAGTAATAATATACTGATTATGACAACACAATTCATATGCCCCTATTATACCCAATCACACAAAGCGGGACAGCTTTCATTTCACATAACTAAGTTTCTCCTCTCTTAACTTTCTTCAACTCATGAAACTGATTTCTTTTGTCGTCCTCTCTGTCTCTGTGTCTGTCTGTCTCCATCACTGCCTCCGCCTTTCTCTTGGTCTCTCTCTTTGTACAACTGTCTGTCTCTCTTTTCATTCCCTTTTCTTTTCTACTTACAAATCCCTCTCCTCTACTGTATAGTCCTTGTATGTCTTCAAATAAATTCAATCAAAAGCCAAGCTGTCAAATCAGTATTATGAAGTCTTCATATTGGTACATATTACCAGCCAGTCTTGTCTCACTATACCATTTGACCTGAGAGCTGGTACCAGTAATTGATTTTGTTGTGGGGGGTGACATGTGTTAGGTAGTGCTGAGCACAGACTTGGTTTGCATAGAACTGGTTAACCAGTTTCCCCTGATTTAATTAACGGGTTAACTGGTTCTTGGCCCGGATTTTAAGTCATGGCTCGACCAGCGCGATCTAAATCACTCTGCCGACTTGGTTTTTGGTATAAACAGTATTATGTCAAGTTGCGGCATGCAAGACATACACACAGTTATGCATTGAGGAAGAAACGGGAGAAGAGTGGTGAGTTTTTCTTGCTGGTACCATTTTCTGCAAGCCGGATTGATCTGAATAACTAGTGAAGGAAAGCCAGTCAAAATCTGGGCCGAAGCGGGTCAGGCCTATTAACTGGTTATCCAAGTCAGCAAAGATAAGTGGTTATCCAAATCTGAAACTGGACTCCTGCTCATCACTAGTGTTAGGTCAGAAGAGAGAAGCTTACGATTGTGTTACCCTATGGTTAATTTACTGTTTTCTGTGCTATATTATACTACAATAACATGTCATAGAAAATGTGAGTGGTTGGAATACATGTATTTATTTATCCTTCAGTAAGGTAGAGGAGAAAAATTATTTCTATTCATTTTACTCCTTTGTATCCTTTCTACTTTGAAATGAAATTGTTTTCTTTCTGTAAGTCAACCTACTGTGTCAAAACATTCAAGCCAGTGTTGTTGTTTTGTTGTTTTTTTCATGAAAAATGTAAGGATTCTCTCTTTCTTGATAAACATTATGTATCAGGTATAATATATTGATGAAATATTGGATGAAAAAACATGTCTGTAAAGTGCTTTCTGTTTTTATTTTGAAACAGAATTTGAATCAAAGTTCTAATGGCAATTGTTTATATCTCTACTATTGCCAAGAAGAAAAACACCTCAAGAGCAAGTGAGGTCAAAATCACCTCTAGTTCAATCAATTTTCAAATTTTTTGTAGCTGTAACAACTGTTTCTGGCTTTCCAATTCTATAACTTTACGTAACATTATTCTTCTGATTCTATGTTTTGGCTTTCATTTCAGCATTGTTGAGGGTAAATTTGTTTCGGTTTACCCTTTAGTCCCTTAACAAAGACTGATAGAGGAAAAAAACGGGACCCTAGCCGTATTTCGGTTTAGCGCTAGTTTTGGTTTACGCGTGTTCGGTTTAAGTGTGTTCCACTGTAACTGATAATGTGAGGAGAATGGACAATGAATGCTTTAAGTATAACTAATAAACATGTCTTTTCTTAGGAGATGGTCCTCTGTATATAAAGTGCCTTGAAAAACCTTTTTTTTTTTTTTTTTGCTTTGTTTGTTGTGATTTATAGTAGTAAATGTAAGACTGCCCATCGCTATGCCTCCTTATTAGGATCTTGTCCATTGGATGTCAATTGTAAGGTTCTGAATGACAATGATTCTATTCACTTGCTGGAGAATGAAAACGTAGTGTTCATCTAAGGAGGCAGTCAGGCATTCAAACTTACACCCTGTCAAAATCCAAACCATTTTCCATACTCTAAAAGATACTGAAACAACATGCCACTCTCTGTCAAATTCAACAGTAGCTGAACAACTTTAATAATGCTCTTTAGCCCCAATTACACAGGATAAGCCGAACTGAAATGAGGCCCCTTGACAGAAATGGTTATATGTAAAACGTTGTGACTGTTCGAAATGACGGAAAATTGTCGTAAAGGCATCATGAGAACAGAAGCGCATGTAGGATGACCTTGGGCATGGTGTCAAGGTGGCAAGATGGAAAATGAGCAGTTTGGCGCGCATTGCCTTTACCTGGAATTGCCTTGGCAAGATTGAAAAGAAGCTTTGGTGACTGGCTGTGTCTGCAGACCTTGATCTAGATTAGATTAGGCTTGAACATTTTCCTCAAAGCATGTTCGTCACCATAGAAAGCAGCTTGTCGAATCATCCAAGTTATGCCATTCTTGCATAATTACAAATTTGTTCATTTTCTTTCTTTAAATTTTCAAAGAGCATATAGTATAATACTTGCCTACATCATTTCTATTCAAATAAATGGAATGAACCCACATCTTCCTTTTTTTCCTTTTGTTTTCTTGTCCCATCATTTTTTCTAAAACCACAACACAACAGGATTCATTCCTAGACTAGTGTGTCTTCTTCTTTGGCTCAGTTAAGCTTATCCGGTGTAATTTTTGCCTTAATCAGGCTTAAGGATAAACAGCATCAACCCAACATTTGCACTGACAGTACTCTTTTTCCTTATTGTCTGCAGGACACCTCTGGTGTATTCCTGCTGAATTTGCATACTTAATCATGTTTCCGAAGCCTCTCTCTAAAATCTTCACATTTTAGTGAGTTGTGGTATGTATAAAGTGCTATAAAAATGTCTTGTCATGAT
>JAOWAZ010535881.1:0-10229 GCA_028565935.1 Goniobranchus fidelis
CCATGGTATTTTCAACAACCTGCTGTAAATCCACATCGCAAGGGCCTCAATTCGTTTCTGGCATTCTCTGTCTAACGTCCATGTTTTGCAAGTGTACAATAGTGATGAATAGACATATGCATTTACTAGATGGAGTCTTGTCTCAATGTTTAGCTTACTATTTATAATGACAGGTTTCAGTTTGTAGAAAGAACTTTTTGCACACGCTATCCGTTGTTTAATTTCAAGATATTTAAGTCACACAAATGACAGATAGCCATTGAATAATGCCTCCCCTACTCCTCTCCCAGTTAAATTCATTCCCCTCTCAGGACATGAAAGAGAGCCTGACAGACTAAAGGCATAGGACAGTTGCCTCTTACAACAAGCATGGGAAGTATTGACAGAGGGACTAACCTTTCTCCTTTCAACTAAGTGCCTGAAACCCACACTGGCGTTATAGTAATGTTACTAATAAAAGACAGGCTTGTGTGTCAATTGTAAACAAGAAAGATAAGCTATGCTTCAGATAAAACTGACCTCAAAAGCTTCAAAACTAGACCCAAAAAGATAACAGAACCAAAACATTACTTTCATTTTGACTATTTACAACTTCGAAAGTCAGATGCTTAAAGTCTTGAAAAGAGCTGATAACAAAAATCATGATAATGTTCCAAGCTTACATAACACAAGTGTGTTACTGGGTGTATGACTAGGTGTGTTTCTAGGTGTGCTTTAAAGTACCTTACAAATACAGAAGACCTATTTATATTTATCCAGTAATGCATGTAACAATTGCATTTAAAGTATATATTAGTTTTTACACTTTTGGTTTAGAACATGTACTTCACAAACAGATAGTACCTGATGTTTATGTCAGAAATCTAAATTATTTCTCACAAAAGACTTGAAAGTAAATGTTTCCTTTTTTTCAAAGACAAATACTTTTCCTTTTCCTTTTCATCAAGTTTCCCTTTTTATTTTTTGTTCCTGTCAAATTTTTTCACTTTCCTTCATTTCCTGACACAATCAATGAAATCTATCTTTCCAATATTTTGAATTTTTTTCTTTTGCAGCTGCCATATTGCTCTTGCTCCTTTTCTTTTCTTCACATTTGTTCTATCTGCAACAGCATTTACTGACAAATTCAACTGAAAGTTGACATTTACTAAATGATAAAGTTACAAAGAATAAAAACAGCACATATTAAATGCCAAAATTTGAGATGGCCTTTTACAGGGTTAGAAGTGGGTTACTAAGATGATATTCAAAATTTTTTCACGGTTACTTCTCACTCTGGATTTTAAATACTAAAATAATAAAAAACGTAATTGTTCATTGATAAGGAAACTCAGTCTAAATTAAGTCTGTCAGCACATGGAGATAATGTAGGGGGAAAAAATCGCAGTACGTATAGACAAGATTAAAGTTTTTATGAGAATGTTGAATGAGAGACATGATGTGATACCCTTCACATGAGAGAGTTTTTACGACCCATATTTTCATTTCCACAATTCTGCATATCACCATGCTGCTTCAATAAATGCCTAACCTATTTTTATCTATTTTGAACTTCACAAGAAAAACATGCCTTTTTAAAAAATATCTCAATGTCTTTGGTAAGGCATACTCGATTATATGTAAATAAGGAGTTAGGCATTTATGGAATGAGCGCAATGATATACTGGGGGTCACAATTCAAATCATCCCTCAAAACAAACTGAAGACAAGGACTCAAGTGTAAAAAACAGTTTAAGAGGGGAAAATGATGTAATTCATAGAGGCTGAAAATTTGGGAGCGCAGAATGAGCAATGGACATAAACACATGCACAAAAAAGAACAAGTAGATTTGTTTTGAAGGTTGTCACAAAAGAAAACAATAAAACACCTAGTGTAAATTAAATTAAAGGGAGAGAGGCTGTATTATAGGACTGAGTTCCTCCCAGCATAATGAAAAACGTAATTTCTTTAAAAAAAACAAAACAAAACAAAACAAAAAACAAACAAAACAAAAAAACAAATAACAAAAAAAAAAACAAAAACAAAAAGATAAGAAAAAGAAAAAGAAAGAAAAAAACAAGGGGGCTGAAAAAACTGAAACAAGCAGAGAACATTGTTTTTGGTCACCAATTATTCATTTGTTTCACATTTCATGCTAAAAATTGAATGAAAAGAAGAGAAAATTTAACAAAAAAACCCCAATCAAATAAAACAAAAACACGAGCTTTGAGGACACAGCCTTGTACAAAGGGGGAACAGTGATCTGACTATTAAAAAAAATCCAAACAAAACAATTTCTTAAAACATGATGATCACTAGTAGAAAGGGTTCTACCTTTCACAAACTCCTCTACTTGTAGTATTATTTTGTATGTTTAAAGTCACTTTTCAACATTGTAGGCAATCTCAGCAACGGCGCTATTTGGACAAGCTTATATGCTGCCACAGATGAGCCATAAGGCGCAGCACAACCAAATTGACTCACAGGATACTGACAATAGACCTATAATCTCTTAACGCTGAGCACCAAGCGAGACAGTAACCAAATTGCCAATTTGAAAGTCTCAGGTAAGACTGGGCCGGGGTTGAACCATTGACCTTCAAGTTCAAAGGCAGAAGCTCTATCACTAAGCCATCGGTTGTAATGTTTTCTATCCCATGTAGCCAAGGATGTTACTTTTGGAAAGATGAAAAAATCTCCAGCTCAAAAGAAGATAAAGCATTTGAGGATAAGCTCTCTAGAAATTTTTCAAATGTGCGTAGAGTGAAAATGCAAGCATAGAAGTTTGTTATTGTATTTTATACAATCTGTGGAATGGTAAAGGTAAGACAGCCATTACACGTGATACAAGGTCCTGTGTCCAATTCATTTTTAAATAATGTGTTACACACTCAATATAATCAGCCACATGGCACCAACTTACATCGAGGAATTTGGCTCACACTATGCGCCTAACCGCTCTCTCACGTCAGCTAACGCAATGCTCTTATCAAGAAATGCAGATGTAGATAATCTAAACGGAAAGTCATTTTGCGTTAGTATCCCCGTTTTATGGAATGAATTGAAATAGACAACTAAGTTTAGTCCCTCCTTCAATCCATTTATAAAGAACATTAAAACAGAAAAGTACAAGAAAGCATTTTTCTAATGCCCTTAAATTAACTAAGTTATTGATAGAACATTTATGTTGTACCAGTGAAATAGTATTTCAAATGCATTTCTTTAAAAAATGAATCATTTTATGTTGTTTTCATGAACTACTGGTTTTGTGAATTTTGTGTATTTACAAGACAAATGCATTGATGTGACATATTATATCTTGTCCTTATCAGTCACCTTGTAAAGTGCACTGAGCGCTTTAGGGTAGAAGATGCACTAAATAAATACAGTAATTTATTTAATATTGATCAAGGCTTATTGATACTACATTTTGTCCTATCAGTGGAATAGAGGCCATGACACCTTATACCTGGAATATTACATTTCTTTTTTGTGCAGTTCAATGGGGAACCTTAGGGAGAAGGCAAGAAACGGGGGGACCCAAATGGACTTTTATCAAAACAGTTAAAAGTGACATATCATACAAATAGTAGAATTGGCAGAGGCAGGAAATGCATGCCTACATACAAGGCACAAGAAAATGGATGACCATTGTTGCTTTGAGCTGAAATGAACTTGAAAGAAGCCATGCAAAAGTAATGGCCAAAAGTATCTTACAACTACATGCTTACATCCCTAATGTCCAAATACAGCTTCAAATCTGAAATGAAGCTACGGAATAAACTCATTTCATCTTCCTTTTTCTTCAACTTTAAGATAAATGATCTTGGGATACATTTTTTGTGCGGCCTACAACTAGTGATCAGATGGTGGAATTCCTTTAACTTGGCACATATTCCTGATAGCATACGATAATGACGAGATGCCAACAATTTGAAATGTTGTTAAAAAAAAAAAAGTAAGAAAGATGAACAAGGGAAAAACCCCAAAGATAACCAAGCCCTTAAAACAATTATTGTCCAATAAGTGATCTGCCTCAGGTTTATGAATAAGCTTTTGAATTTGGTGTGTTGAGTGTTTGACAGGGAAACATTGTTCCTTTTTATTTTCTAAACAAGGATGAAAGTTAATGCCACTTAACAAACAACAGTGAAAGAATGTTAAACAAACACATTTATCATATTTATATACATTGTATAAGTACCGGGTGTTCCAAATAAAATGCAACCCATATGGCCTCAATAGCCCAATTAAAAGGCTTCTGTGCACACCAAAATATCATCAGACTATCACCTTGTGTTGAACTTCTATATGTAATAGCTGAAATTTCTGTACACTTCAATACTCATTGGCCAGCTTTTGGTCTGCTTGTCTCTCATTTCTTTTTATCAGACAAAATCAGTAAATAATTCCATTTACAATACAAATGTCAATTAATACTTATTGTTCAGCTGTATTTTGTGTTCATAGACATAATCTAAACAATGTCAAACCTGCATAGAAAGAAACTGTAGGTTAATTAGATCTAGATTCAGATTCTAGGTCTACATCTAGATCAAGATTTAGATAAATCTAGACTAGCTCTAGATCAAGAATCTAGATCTACTTAAATTATTCCTCTCTCTCTTTTTTTTTTTTTTATTATTATCAATTAGTTCTATGTAGATCAGATCTATGGTCACATCATCACATTCTCCAGCTGAATACATTCATTTGGAGTCGCAATGAATACAGCAATAGATCGAGCCTATTTGTTTTGAATTGCTAGCGTATGCTTTCGTATTCAACATGAAGGCGTACCACATTACAGTGCAGACATGCCGCTTTACCCAAATGAACGCTAAAAAGAACTCCCATAGGTTGTGTTTTATGTGGAACACCCTGTCTATTCATTACAACTTGATGTTCTTTCAGTTCAATTCTTGCAATAAAATTCAGACACAATGACAAAAATATTTACAAATGTCTCACATTCAATCGCATTTTCCTTTCTGATACCTTCTTTTAGTCAAATGCCATTAATGTTAACATTCAACACTAACAATTAAGCTTGCAACACACTTTGGAGCTTTCTGTTTCAAATATCCTCTAATAATCACACTCCATTCAGCAAAGTAAGTTTTGTGTTTTGTCATAATATGTTAGATAATTTAACAATGAAAAGACAGTTAAGTTTAAATCTAATTTTGCACAAACAATGTATCAATCTAATTAAAATGTGATTTCAACAATTTTTTCCGTTATCAGCAATCCTGGAGTTAAGTGCTCTGGGGTGGCTCCCCTGGTTTTCATAGTAAGTATTATCGCAGCTCCATTTGCTTTGCCGCCACCTGCTTCGCATGCATTCCGCCATGATGTGTGTGTTTTGCTAGCAACAAGAATCTACGTTATTCTCAATATCCTGATAGGATTATTATTTTCTTCAGTGCTAGAGCTGCACCTTTGATTTAATAGTTTGTTTTTTCTTTGCTTTCTTGATTCTGCTGTCATCATAGATGTTCAAAGTTTCAGTCAGTTTAGAGTGGCCACGATGAACTAAGCTAGATCTAGATTTATGGTCTCATTGTGCTTGTTTGTAGGCTACCAAGAATGACAACTATGAACTGGGACTGTTTTGGGTCGATTTGGTTAATTGTAACATTGTTGCGGGACTGAAAGTATTTTTAAAAAGTTTGTTATCCTGTCTTACTTTCCTTATCTGCTAAGTGAAATAGTTTATAATGATAGCTTTTTCTAGAGAACACTAGGAAATGTGAAGCTCGTCATACTGGCACCTTTTTTAGGCCAAGCACTTGTTGGAACAGCCAAACTTAACCAGAATGCTAAACTCCAGGAATGCCCTGCTATCTTCAACTTGACCAGTTATACTTTTAAAATGATGAGCTGATAAATATTAAAGTAACATTCTATTGATTTAACAAGGACAGTTTATTTTAGAGAAATACATTATAAAAATTAAAAGGAAAAAGATTGCCATCACCAAGGGGAATTTCCTTTTCTACATGCAAACCAAACAAAGTGAAATAAAAAAAAAAAATGTTGCCTTAAGTCAGAAAAGGAAAAGAGCAGGGTTTGGAGGCTGACAAAGAGAGAGGAAACTCACCGAATCAGAAAAAGACTGGAACACAAAATTATAGAAGCAATATATAATCTCATATTCATATTCCCAATTCAAATGCAATGTCAGTTCATGTTCGTATGACCTTCGGGATGATACATACGGATTCCCTGCATGCTTTGATTAAATAGACTAATGACAGGGTTTATTGGCAAAAAAGGGATGATTCATACAGAGGGTTTATATTTCAATTCTAACTTGTTAGTTAAATAAACTGACATGCCAAGGCCTGGATCTTTATTACTACATGTACTTTTTAAAATGAGGTGAGTAGACAATATCTTGTAATAATAAGAGAGAACTTTATGACAATGCAAACTCTCCCATCCAAACTCCTCCTGTGAATCTCAATCAATATCTGTCATATATTAAGCAGAGCTTAATATAGTCTGTCTTCATGTCTGCTTTTCATCATATATTAAAAAATCCCAAGGAATGACATAACATTTATTTTGTCTAGTTGCGACTCACAGTCACACTGACCAATTCTCTGTAAAATGTCATCTCATTTAAGAATCTAGGCCAATTACAATTAGACCTATCTACTCCCACCCAGGAAGCTCGTTATGACTTACTCAATCACATTCATAAAGTCAAAGACTACCTTTACTTACCAAGGTAAGTGAAGCCAAGTGTGCTGCTATTTTTTACAACAAAAGAACTTCAGTACTATTCTTCAAATTAGTTTTGACATCATGATAAACAGCTTTGTTAAATGTGTAGATATAGATATTATTCATTGATTGTCGGAATCAAAACTTCTGAGTAGATCTAGATCTACATCCAGATTCTAGATTTACATGTGGGCCTAGATGTGAATCTAGATAGAATCTCTAGATCCTGAAATTTTTAACCCGTGCAAAGCCGGGGACCTATGCTGGTTCCCTATACCAAAAAGACCAAAAATGTCAAAGACCAATTATAAGTGAACAGCAATAATAATTCCAGACTACTGCTATGCACACTAACCCTTTGAGCACAACATTTTCAAGCCTGCATCCGTACACCATACTAGGAGAATATGAATATAATATACAGACTCAAACAATTTTTGCATTCATGGCAAACAAAACCTTTTTCTTATACTCTTTGCTCCACATAATCTCTAGAAAACGTTCTTTTTCTTGAAAGGACAGAGGACACAAGGGAATATGGTCTTGGAAATGAGTATTCTGATTATATGATATTAGGAAAGTTTAAATATTTCTAAATCCATTTTATAAGAACAGAAAAGTTAATTTCTTATTTAATTAAATCAATTCTTTTATTCATTTTTAATGAGGGTGGGCAGTGGGGGTTGTTACCAAATAAAAGGACAAAAAATTTTCTTCGTCCAATTCCACAAAATGAGTTTTGTCTTACACGGATTTTTGAGCTTCCTCAGAATTTACCTTGCAATCTTTATAATATTAAAAAAAGCAAATACTTACACTACAAACATTTTGAAAAGAAATCTAAAAAGACATCTTTTAAAATTTTGAACAAATGTAAACATCGTAAGAGTTTAAAATAAAACAAAATAAATTCTTATGTAGTATTTTTTTTAATTCGACTATATTCATTCAATTTGCCGGAATTAACAACTGGATGTCAAAGGTTAATGAATGTGACACAAAGTTTAAAGTAATTTATTCTAATCATTTATAAGAAATACTATCTGATTGGAAATTTCTGTTTACCACATATAGTGAATTCAGTATGGTAATAATTTATAGTGTTCTCTTCCATGCTTTTTTTCCATTAAGTCATTCAAGGTGGTTTCAAAATTTGGTACTTATCTTTTTTTTCTCAAAATACTTAAATTAATAGGACAAGTAACCTTCCTTTCTCCATTCCTTTCAGGAGACCCAAAAATGTCTTATACCTAGAAAGAATGTCTTCATAATTCAATAATATTTGACCAAATCACATCTAAAACTATGGCCAATCAGATTTTAAGGGATTCTCAATATGGTTATCAAGAGGTGTCTGTATCATGAAACTGTGTAGTTAACAATTCATCTGTCTCTTGTTGTTGTACTACTCAACATAAGTATTGTCTGTGAATTGGCTTTTTAAGAATAAGACAAAGGCTGTAGACACACAAACATTGAGACGCAAAATTAAGGATTTGACTTGTAACATCATGGTACAGTGTTAGTTTCACCATCTGGCAAACTACGAGAGAAATGACAAAAAGGACAAATGTTTAAGATTATACTAGCATAAATCTACCAGAACAGAAAAGAGGACAAACATCTTGTATATTGGTGTAATTCAATGACAGTCATAATGGGGAGAAAAATAAAGAAACAGTGCATGGTAACAAAAGCTTCTCACAGCAAATGTGGCAGGTGATAATTGACATCAAAGTGCTTGTCTGTGATTTTAGAGTGAAAGGTGAAAGGTTGTGAACTGTGATGGGTCTCAAAGTAACCATAAAGTCATATGAATAAATTCACATGAAGAAAAAGAAAATTTGCTGGAAAAAAAATCAGACTTACTTCTTTTGGAACTTTTGGTTGTGGTGGAACCCATTCTCTGGCCATATACTTTTTTGTTTCATACTTTGAACGTATAAATGCTTCAAGTGCACTGATAAAACATTAAAGAAAATAGCTGACTTTTGTGCAAAGGAAAGGGATCATAGAGGTATCTAATGCAAAAAGCCATGCGCTCAAAACGTGGTCCCCATCTTCTTTTAACATGATTAAATATGACAAGTTTTCCAACAATCAATAACACGTTTTCATTTTCAAAAGCTTTAAATAAGACTTTGTACTACAAAACTGCATCTTATTGAAAAGACAGCCTTACATTGCC
This sequence comes from Goniobranchus fidelis, assembly GCA_028565935.1. Classification (NCBI taxonomy): domain Eukaryota; kingdom Metazoa; phylum Mollusca; class Gastropoda; order Nudibranchia; family Chromodorididae; genus Goniobranchus; species Goniobranchus fidelis. The sequence goes on from JAOWAZ010535881.1 coordinate 8,901, forward strand.
TGTAGTATGCTTTGTTTAGAAATAAAATGGATGAAAAGAAAGTTTGATACACGCAGTGGTTTTTCATTTAGTAACTTGGAGAGAACTGTGAAAAATTTGAAACAAATGAATAGAAACAGGACAAGGATACGAGTCTGTCTGCGGTCGCCTGTATCCATCAGGTAGGTTAGCTTCATATGCAGCCCTGGCTCGACTGTTACCTATTTCTTGCATCATCTGATTGAAGAGAAAAGGCAACATGAAAATACATTCTCCTATTCAAATAGGATGTTTTAAGAAAATCAAAATATTGCTTGCCTGTATTCTTATATAATCTGATATCAATGAAATTACAGAATCCAACACCACTCAAATTCGTATATATGTCATATGATGTAAGAAGTCATCCATTGGCTTTAACCTATTTTTATATTCATGTCTACAAGCAAAAGATAAATTTCTCACCGCTACTTGCTCTGGAGTCCATGTGTCTAAATTCACAGATTTCACTTTAGAGATGTGCACACCAAGATTACGATGAATTCCAGCACAGCGTATACACAAGAATATACCAAGGTTCCAGGATGCCCATCTTGGACCTGATGATAGCAAATGACAAATCTTTAAAGAACTTGAATGCTTGTCATGTGTGGAAATGAATAAAAAATACAAAGAAACCTAGAAAAATGGCAGTTAAAATATAGCATAGCACTGATTCATTGAATATTCATATAAATTGACCTTCAACTTCATGCAAAGTAGGGATACTTCCTTTTTGATAATTCATTTTATAAGGTCATTAGCCATGAAGATTTATCAAGAATGTTATCTGTATATATAAGAGTCTTCTGGGGGCTTGAACCTTTTCAAGGTATCCAGTAAAAACAAAGTACTCAGGATTTGAAATTTTAACAAAATTACAGATGTAGGCAATTGATATTAGGTTATGCCTTTCAACATTTTGATAAATCTGATGCATTGAATTCAATGAAGGGTTCTTTAGTAGGTGAGCTAGGTGGAGGAAGCTCTCAAACTTTTCAAATTTTAAGGAGTCTCGAGATCTCTGTATCTCCTTCTATGATATATCTCGAAATGAAGAAAACTTTACAGGTTTTGGTTTACACCATCCTCATTCCCTGCAGGGCCAATCTATGCAGAATCTATCAGGAAGTGGGGATTGCAGCTGGTTAAGTATCCCAAGAATCCAGATCTGCAGGATGTTTTAATAGTTTAGTCCTACATGACTAGCAATATATGTTTTTTTTTAATTCACTGCATCATTATATCCCTGTGAAATGGAGCTTTTACACTTGAGTGACCCAATTACTCTGGCACAACCTGATTCGTACA
>JAOWAZ010535992.1:0-10227 GCA_028565935.1 Goniobranchus fidelis
TTTGTCATACTTACTTTTCTTGTATTTCTATAATTGTTTCATTACCTTTTTTAGCCAACTACAAAATTGGAAAGGTTTGGAATAAAACAAAAGAAAATTAAAATTCTAATGTCCTTTGTCCCATATATACATCAGTTGATATTTATGCATGCATATTAAATATATTTTAAAATAATGATATTGAAATGACACAATGGTAACAAAATTGAGCGAAAGTAAGAAATGTTAAATCAATTTCAGAAGCATATTTGTACCTTTTTCTGTTCCCTCTTTGCTCAGAAAAGTTATCAGAGAACTTAATAATTTGCTTGCTAGTGAAGGACTTTTCACTGCTGTGATATATATATATAGGAGGAGAACCTAAGTGATGGGAAAATGATCACGAAAGTGTAAGAAACTCAATCAAAATTTACGTAAGGGAACCAGTAAAGCTTCTTTTTTTAATGAATATAAGAGATTGATACTTTTAAAACTAAAATCAGATACATGGTGGAAATAACCATTTTCACCTTTCGATGGTTGTGGTTTTGAATGGGTTTAGTAGAACCAGGCCATAAATGTGTTAAAGGGGTTTCTTCACAATGGTAATTGGCAAAAGAATTTGACCAGATTGTTGTGATAGAAGTCAATGAACTTTGGTAATGTTCTTGTTTGAAAACTAGAAAAAAAGTAGGACTGTTTGAAGCATTGTTTCTTGCAATTTGGGAGACATTTAAATTGTTCATGCGTTTGAAGTACTCTAAAGTCAGTAATCATTCAAAAGGGTAGGTCTCTAGAAAGAGGTTTTAAAGAAAAGCTGTTTATATAATTGTTTTCCTTTCTGTTTCCAACAGTGAGCAAGAGATTTTGAGAGAAGAAATCACTTCATTACAGGCCATGAGAGGCAGGCTGCAGCTAAGAATTACGCAGCTAGAAGATGAACTTAAAAAAGTCAAGGAAGATAATGAAAAGAAAGAGAAAGAACACACTGAAAAAGGAGAAGATGAGGTACTGGCATTCAGTAGACAAATTCACACAAATTTTCATGTCTTTTCTCCCCTTAAATTTACAGGCTGTTTTTTCTTATTCCTTGTTAAATAATTCTAAAAGCGTAAAAATGGTCATAGGAAAAAATCATCATGTTTTCTGCGTGATGTGGAAAAACTATCAAGGTTTTATACCATATTATTGCTATGGGTGTTCACAGATAGAAGACATTACTAATTATTGGAAAAGTGTGAAAATATCCTTATGAACACGTGTTCAGCGGTGCTTCTGCCGTATTGAGCACAAAATGTCTTTATAAGCAACAGTAAATGAGGTGGATGTCATTGAAAAGGTTAGAGTGGCGCTCTGATCGCTCAAAGAGAAATCACCATCCACAAGAAGGAGACATTACTTAGGAGAATTGGACAATAAGACACTCTCCAAATGATATGCAACTTGATTGAAACAGGCAGGAATATGCAGAATCGTAAACCATTGTTAAAGAAATTGTGGATGAAATCAAATTGTTGGCTGATATTAATCCGTGCCCTTCGCTGCAAATGTAATAGACGTACATATTTCAGTTGTGCATAAAATTCATAAAAGATAGAAATTGTTTCCATATTAAATGCAGCTTGTTGAATTTGTTCAAGCCAAATGATGCTCCTAGTCATGTAGAATTTGCTCGTTTAATCTTGGAAAGATGTGAAATTGATCCAAACTTTCGCCGTATCTGACAAGGCAACTGTTGTGGGAATCATCAGTCAACTTAACATCAGATTATGGGAAATGTATCGTCCCCTTGAAATTCTAAAATAAGGTTTGGTGTGCATGAACTGATGATGGAGTGGTAAGACTTTTTCTTTTTTTTTTTTTGGCAAACAAGGGATGTGCTCGGATTGAAACTTGGCCATAGCGATTGCAATGAACTCAGCCAAATGTCGTCTTCCAACAAGATGGAGCGCCTTTCTTAATGGATTCGAATCCTGAGACAGTTTCTGAATGAACACTTTCCACTTGTTGGATTGGTGGAGGTGGGCCTATCTCATGGCCTCCCAAATCACCCAACATAACCCCCCTTGACTTCTTTATTTGCCATTTTGTGAAGGACAAAATTTATGCAACTTCAATGAGAGACATCTACCACTTCAAAACAAAGATTCGGTGCACTGTCACATCATTGACTATTTCCATGTTGCGAATTATCTTGAAGGAGTTGCGATCATGTTGATGATGAATGGTGGCTCATATGTTGAAGTCTAAATGATGGACATCTTTGTTTAGTCTGATTTTACGATAAATTTTTGTGTTCAACAAAATGTGCATGTTAAACCAAAAGAATACTTCCAACTCTTGCCCCAAAAAGGGAAGAAAATTAAAGTTTTGCTGACATCACTTGACTTGTCACGTCATGTATCATAAACCATGTAACGCACATTGATGAAGTTGTCTCATGGTGTGCAAAAACTGTTTATAGTTACATAAATTGGAACAAATTATTTACATTCTTTATATCGGAAGAAGGAAAAAAATACCCTACTAGTTATACACATTTTTAATCAAGGAAGAATAAAAAGAAATGGCCTGTAATTCAGCCACCTTTTTTTTTTAAAACAATTTGCGATGATGAATATTATAAGCCATCAAGAAAAATATCTTCATTTTACATCTATATTACATTTGTGGTTATTGCTTTGCACAGTTTGGGTTTGGATGAACATCATGAGGTGGTTGTTTAGTTGCTTTATAGAGGGATAGTATTTTGTATGTAACTCACCACTCTACTTTCTTGCCTTTTATTATTGAAATTAAAATATGTAGTGTAGTTATGATCTTTAATGTTACACTTTCTCTGTGGCTACTTCTTTACCTTCTCTGAAAACCTTATTCTGCTACTTCTACTTCCTATCTTCTTACTTCTTCAATGGGTGCTGAGATGACCTAATAAGAGTTGAAAAGTCCCAAAATGCCTAACAGAATTTGAACTTATTTTATGGGAAGGGTATGGCAATTCATTTTCAAGATCTCTTGATACTATCTGTTGTGTAGTTGGTGCCATTAGAATTTATATTCAAATTTAAGTCATGGACTGTTGTTAAGATGTGTCAAACTTTTGACTTTGTTAAAGGATGTTTGTCAAACTCAAGCATTTTTGTCTTTTAGGATGATGTCCCCATGGCTCAGAGAAAGCGATTTACCCGTGTGGAGATGGCCAGGGTCCTTATGGAACGCAACCAGTACAAGGAAAGATTGATGGAGCTACAAGAGGCTGTTAGATGGACAGAAATGATAAGAGCATCCCGGGAACACCCTGGGGAGTTGCAGACTCAAAAGAAAAAGTCTTCAGTCTGGAATTTGTAAGTACACAATTGTTTTTCCTTCTTATTCTCTTTAAACATCATGATTATTTGCTTTGAAGAATAGGTTTGACTCATATTTTGCAGCTTTTTAGCCAAAAAAGATCGAGAGTAAATATAACAGGAAGTGGGAGAAAATAAAATTTGCTGTTAAGCTTTTGTATTTTGTCCCAGTCATTACTGAATTAGATTGTACACTTTTCTATTATCCTTATTACTTTTACACCTCTATAAATGCTACCAAGAAGTGAAAGGTTTTTTTTAGGTGGGTTCTGCTTTAGGAGTGAGCAGTTTCATGTTCCAACCTGCTATAGATATGCTTGTCATTCATTTGATGTTTGTCGTCATTTTTGCATTTAAGTCTTGAATTGATGGGATGATTGTTCCATCTGTGAAATGTGGTAAGAATGTAGGTACTTATTGTTCTGCATGTTTTCACCTAGTTTCAGCGAACTTGTGGCACCTTCTCCATTGTCTACTAAAAGCAGCACAGCCCAGCAAAAGGAGATTCCAGCTCGACATCAAAATATTCTTCAAGCAGTCCTTAACCCTTCTTCATCTGACCCATTCTCATCTTCATCCTCATCGCCATCACCAGCTTCCTCCTCAGACTCCCCTACGGCTTCCCTCATCCCCTCAATTTCCAATGGGCCCCAATCTCTTGCACATGTTACACTTTTACCTCCTCCATCATCTTCTGTCTCCATCAAAGAACATTCAGTTCCCATCATTGTTCCCTTATCTGGTCAGTTGCCAACCCTACCCCCAACCCCATCTGGTGCTCCAGCCCCAAAGCTGGATTTGAATTCATTCCCTTCACGCAGGCATTCAACAGCTACACTCCCTGGTATTCATTCTAACATAGAACCAGATCATGAAGTGAAGCATCTCTAGTCTCATGTACGTTATTAGCCATGTTTTAAGCTCCACATTTTGTCTTATTTGAATTTTTCTGTTCATGTTATCCTACCATTGGGACCATTACATTGTGCTGTGAATCATTGCGAGATCAATGATATCAGTTTCATTTTAAAATCGCATAAGATAGTTTAAGATGCTAGATGTGATAAATGCATAAAAGGGTTTTCTAACTTTTACGATTACTTTTTATTTATATTTTGCAGTTTTAAGTTTGGGAGTTTTCATTTTATCACAAATCACATTTGAAATTTAAAGATTTTCATATATATTGTAAAGGCTTTATCCAAAGTTGATATTTCTTTACATGCTTCATGAAACTGACATTTTAGGGAGAAAATGTCTTTTAAAGCATTATGGCTATATGCTTTTGCTTCAGATCATTGATGGAATAACAATTTTAGGATATAAAAGTTGAAATGACTGATTTATTGAATGGCCTAATTTCATCTATACTGCCTTTATTTACATCACTTTCTTTTTTTTTTAATTTAAATTTCCGAAGCAGTTTTATTTTAACAATTCATGTTACAGCACCTTCTAAATGTGTTTCTTGATAGGGTGAAGCAAAGCCAAGTTGAAAATCAGTCAGTTCGGTGCATTGGAGGATGCACTATCTAGTATTGTATCTCCATCCCAAAAATGTGTTCAATCTAACATAGTGTAAAATATGTATATAGTTTAATATTTAAAAACCACTGTGCTCCAATAATTTTTCAACTGTCTCACAATTAATTTATAGATTGCCTGTATTGCCTATGTTAAATGGCTTTCTTTTGAGCGTCAGAATTTAAGGGATGAGAAAGGTTAATATGTTTGATGTGATATTTTACATATGTTGATTGTTGTTGCTGTTTGTCAGGGTATAAAAAGAAATCATATCATGAAAGAAGATGAGAAATTTATTGTGATATCTTATTTCCTTTGTATCTAGAATGAAAAATAATCCTGGGGAAATCCAGTCAGCAAGTCCTTTTGGCTGTTATCCTTCCCGATCCCATCCTTTTTGTGTAGAAGAGAATACTTGTCTGTCTTGGAACTGTTCTTATCTATCTTATCTGTGACATCGGGTAGGAAAGATGAGCATTGCAGAAGGGGCAGAATGTGTTGTTTGATCTGCTTTTGTCCGAGCATTAAGTCTACATAGTTAATTTTGAACTTTATGCATCCAATATCTTTGAATTAGCTGTAAGTGAGATAGTTAAGTGCAGACTGTAACTGTTCCTTGTCTAAAGTCACATCTGACTTTTTATTCCTTTACAAAATGGTGCAATGATTTTTTAATCCCTTTTAAGTCCCAGTCTAGTCATTGAAGGGTTTTAAGGATGATACCATAAGATTTTATTTTAGTAAGATAGTATGAAAAGGGTGAGATTGGAGGATAATCATGTTCACTTAGTCATACACATATTTCAGAGCATTTGTGTCAAAGCTATTCTAAGGCTCACCATTTATAGTCATGTAACATTTCATTTCTATTGATAATGTATCCGTCCATACTAAGGTTGTGTGCATTTATATTTGTAACATGAAATTCAACATCAGAATTTTTGAGAGATTGCATAATTCATCTTTGTGCTTTGGAAATATTCTTTGAGTTTTTGTAAGTGTGCTATTATTTTTGCTGCCCCATTGCCATGACTAATTCCTGTTTTTCATTTTCTTCTTGACTTAATTCATTATCTCTTGTATTGTCTTTCCCTTATGAAATAGAAGTCTTTTTCCTGAATGATTTTATTATCTGGGAGCATTTTACTTTTCAACTTTGTCTGTAGCACAACTTTTTACATAGAACCTTGTGCCACAGTCTCTGTAAAAAATAGTTTAAAGCTTCAGCTCATCAGGAACTGCAGTGAATTCTGCTGTCTCAGTTACAATTGTTTTAGAATCAAGAAGAGAATTATCAAACAGGCTTTCACATCTTTTACCGATTATTGTGCCTGGATATAAAACCTATGAAACATTGGCACCAAATAATGGAAGTTGGGCATGGGTGTGAAGTATGTGCCACCAGGAAAATAAATTTTGATCTTATATCTTAGGATAAATGGATTTTGCTTATCTCTTTACTGAAGGATAGCATTGTCTGATTTTCATTTTTATCAGATCAATCTGCTTGTTGTCTCTCTCACTGACCACAATTTTTCCTTGCATTTCTGTAATGTTCACACCTTTCCATAGGTTTCTTTATACAATAATTATGACATGCCAACTGATTTGTGCAATTTGACTGTAGAATCAGTATACATCAGAATTTAGGATTTGAGTTGTGTAAAGGAGCACTATGCATACAGGGTTTGTGTGCCATTTGATTAGAGTATTATTATACATGGAGTTGTATGTATAAGTTGAGGTATGAAGAGCTTAAAAAAAATTGTTGTTCAAATTCAAACTCTAGCCCTTTGCTTCAGAACAATGGGAATTTTTCTTAATAATCCTTTGAGGTCCAAATGCTTGATTCATAACAAAAAAATTAACAAACAGTTGCTTTGCGCCATTATAAAACAAACAAAAAACATTACTGCCTTTTAAATTTGTGCTAGTTCTATGATTTGCACCAGCCTTTTTTATCATCCTAGTCTCAGGATGTTCAGCATAGATGTGAATTGGGTGTAAAATGATTGTCAGAGTATTACCTGTCCTAGATTGTCTATTTCTGAAATGGGTGCAATGTATGCCTCTTTCTGTTGTAGGTATTTTGGCATGTTATTGTCTTCTTGTTTGGGTTTGTTTTGTGTGGAATTTTGTTATTTTTGTTTTGTTTCTTGGTTTGTTTGTTTTGGGAGTGTTATTTTAATTTTGTTGTTCGGTTTTGTTTTGTTTTGTTTTTTTTTTACTTAGTCTCTACGTACTCGACTGCATGTATTCATTTAACATTATATTCACTTTTTCCATCTTCCCCTCAATTTTTAATGATTGTTTTGTTTGCTTGATGTGCTGTGATAAACATTGCTATTACACCTATTGCCTATTTTAGGACAATGCATAGGCCCTATTTCTGTATATCTCTTTATTCTTTGAATGAGTGAGGCTGTTTTTCACACCATGTTGCATGAGAACGCCAGCTTCCATGATGTCATTGAGTATAAAATCATTGATACATGAATGACAACAGGTCATGTTATTTTAAAAAATGTTTGTAAAGTTTGAAAGGCATAATGAAAAAATGTGGAAGCTGTCATATATGACTCTGTCAAATTCTTTAAGGAAAATCCAAGATGGCAACACTTTCCATGGCAACCAGAAGCGCAGGCAAAAAAACCCAAACCAAAACATATTTCAACTAACATTCCATGCCGATCACAACTGTATATGAGTCAAATTGATGCAAGTTTGTAAAGCATAGGGAAAAGTTTCATTCCAGGTGCCGCTGCCCTTTGACATAGAGTGTGGCCGACATTCAAACTGATGCAATTTGTGCCTTAAAAACTTTAAGAAGCATGAAATAATACCTCTTCATTTCCATTGCTAAATTATGCCCATGCAGACCTGTGGGTATCAAAATATCATTTTCCATTTTTGTTACATCTTTCGGCCACCGCATTTGGATTTGTATAGTTAGTACATGTCGGGAAGTTAATCTTTTTACTGTATAGTACGGGTTGTTGGTTGTTGTTTTTTGTTGTTGTTGCGGGTGGGGGGTTAAGGTTTTGATCTCTTCTTTATTAAAGGCATAAAGAATTCATCTTATTTGATATTTTGATCTTCTCTTACCTTTTCTTTTTAGTTTGGCTGCCATTTATTCACCCATTTTGTGTCAAAAATTAAAATTTATCTATACAGTATCATTCGTGCTCACTTATTGACCAAATGAATATTTTTATCAAGTTCCTGGTGTCCTAGTGTTTACCATTCTGAATGTGGCAACAGTTTTATTTTAATAGTTGACCTAAGCCTTTGATGAAACTTTCTTAAAGCTATCATTTACTTCTGCTGTTGTGGAAAAGAAAACTTAATAACAAATTGCCATTTTTATCCCTATTTTATTGTATCTTTACTTTTAAGTTTTATATTGGTTTATTTTTCTTCTCTAACTTACCGTGATTTCTTTTTACTTGATTTTATGATTTCTTTTTACTTGATTTTATGATTTCTTAATGTTGTTAACAAAAATTCTTAATTAGTTGGTTACTCTCTTCAACAGCCCTTTAAGGTTTTGTTGTTTTTTGTTTTTTTTCCTATTGCAGGTGCTCCTTCTGTCTATCTCTCTATAAATTGTTAAGCTTTCTCTTAACTTCAGTCCCTCTTGACTATCTCTTTTGGTAAGAGACCTACAGACGCTTGATGTACTTACATCCTTACAACCTATTTTGGGGTTTGTTTGGGTTCTTTTTTTTAATCCGTATTACTTTTCAATTTTACTGTATGATAGAGCTGGGTAGAATGTAAAGACTGCTCATAAGAACCAAGCCTTTATCAACCAAGGAAAAGCCTTAGTCATTTCAAAGTGCGTAGAGGCTCAGACCTCTTTAGTTACTACATTTTTATTCAAATTCAAAACCCACCGTACGGACTAGGTCTCCATCTGTAATCTGTATTAGGATTCCAGGTCAGGTAGAGGAATTTTGGTTTCAAAAGCAAGATTTTTAAAAATGCCGAAGTACTGATATCTGACTTCTTTCTGACTTTCTCTCTCTCTCTCTCTCTCTCTCTTTGATACTAGCTATTATTTATACCATGGCATGATGTCAGCCTTTAATCATATACCTCATTAATGAATACAACCATTACCCCAACTTCATCCTTCATGCTTGACCGACATTTGTTTCTCAATGTACTCCAATTGGATCCTACTACTTACAATTATTTCTTTGCTGTCTCTAAAAAACTTACTTGATTACATAAGGCTGACAAAGTTACTTTGGCATATTTTGGAAGAATCCATTGACTTGAAACCTCATAGTTTTCTGAAAAGTCATTATTTTTTTTATCTGAAGTTATTCACTCTTCTCTTTTATACATGACTATTTCTTTATCAGGGTGAACTGAAACCTTACTATTTCCTTTTATTAAGACTTTGTAGGTAAAATGCTGTGGATCATTGCAGATATAGAATGCTTCACTCAAAGGATTATGGTACCAAGAGTTCATGAGGGAAGTGATAAATTGAAATGTGAAACTTTACCAGTTTGTGTGAAATTTGGGTGATGCAAACCTACTAAAAGATGACAATGTTGAGCCATCTCTCTGATTGATGTGAAAAGGTGTAATTGGATATCAATAAATGGAGAGAAGATCAGCGGATTATAAAATTGAGTTGGGACATCGTCACTTTAAATTACAGAGGAATATAAACCCTGAATTAGCCACTTTCAATGATTGAGCATTCTCAAGAAACTAAACACTGACTCAACCCAGCTCTATTGTTGGCACTGATGTTATTTTGGTTTATGCTTGAAGCTTCATCTTACACTGCCCATTCTACACGATCAGCTACTTCTGATTTGATTTACAACTTAAGTTCACAGTTATACCTACCAAATGATCTTGCTAGATTCTTACCTTTGCTTTTTCAATTTGCTGCTTTTTTTTTTTTAACATGTATTTAAAAGCTGTTAATTCTTTGTTTGCTTTGCATCCTGAATTGCAGAAAGACTGAGCAGTCTGTTAGATTAAAGAATGCATGTGGTCCTCAATGTAGTGTTCTGACAGAATGTGTTCGTAAAATTGTATGAAGAGTGACTTACTTGACATCTTAAGGCTTACATGTCTTTCATTTTACTTTGACATCCCATGATGATTGTATTGTCTTTTAACTTTGCCCATTTTTGCCATGCAATTTACCAGTGTGCATTGCCAAAGAAAAAAAAAGAAAAAAGAGAGAGACCGCAATCTCATGTTATATCTGATGTTAAGAATAAGATATTACGTTTTTAAGTAAAGCTATATCAATTGTATTAATGCATAAGTTATCCCTTTTTTTAGGATATATCAAAGGTTTATAGGTGTTTTTGTTTTGCGTTGTGTTTTGTTCTTCTTGTTGGGG
>JAOWAZ010536102.1:0-15341 GCA_028565935.1 Goniobranchus fidelis
CTGTCTGTCTGTCTGTCTGTCTCTCTCTCTCTCTCTCTCTCTCTCTCTCTCTCTCTCTCTCTCTCTCTCTCTCTCTGCTCCTCGTGGTAGAGACGTCATCATATTATGGTGAATCATGAAGGAAACGTGAGATGTTTGTTGCTTTCTTTTTTTTTCTTCCTCGGGTCCTACACTATCGCAACTCTTGGTACTACTTTACGTTCTTTGAGAGGTGCCTTCAACTCTTTGAGGAAAGGCGCTAAATAAATGACTTTTACTTTTGTTATTATTATTAACTTCAACGTTGACGCAGTTTTTGTCTACGGATCGATTTAGTATTTTGAAAGCAAAAACTTAACGTACAGATTTTCGGAAGGAAGAAGTAGGAATGAGTACAGGTACCCGTCCAAGTAATAGATATCAGTTGATTTCGATTTCTGAACGCAGTAAGGGTCAGGTGACGAACTGAAAATAGTTTCCGCTAAAATTTTTCAGGCTAACTGGAGGTTCGACAGGAGAAATGTTCATGGCCGGAAATTAAAAAAAAAACCCGGATTTCTGGTTAAAACCGGAAAAGGGCATCCCAAAGGAACTACCGTACATGTATCTGTAATACATGTATGCAATTTCAGCAAAATCCATCAATGGATTAGTTTCGTGAACCATGCACCTTTTCAAAGCGGCAAAATAGCATGAAATAAATTGAACATGAGCAAGCACAATTTAATTGATTTTTAACAAGAGAAATAATCAATGAGGTAACAAAATAGTGAAAAGGGAACAGGAAATGAGGCAACTGTGAAATATTAAAATGAAAATTTTATTTTATTGATTCAAACAACAGCCTCATTTCTTGGTTACATTCACTGAGGATACCATTTTGTTTTACGGAGGCATAAGAATCCATATAAAAATAATTATTGGCAAAATACATGCTTTACAAAAATAATGTTCATTTCCTTTTTCCTTCAAAGTCATGGGGAGACATTCGGTTTTCTCATGTGCATAGGTCCTTAGTTCAAATTTATTGCTGCCAAATTGCATTACACCACAAATGAAGATAAGCAAGCTATTACAAATAGAGTGAGTTACCTTTTTTCTGTTACATCCTGTACCTTATTTGTTGAAATTTACCATGTTTGTTTCCATCTTCGCTCTTGATAACTGTCTGACTTACGGACTTCAACTTCACAAGTTCAAACGGTCCAGTTACCACAATTGCAAACTTAGCATCTTCCTAATTTGTCTACAGATTTTTTCATTCATAGTGGTTTGTAGAATTACATGTAATGTATCAACTGTTTCTCTGGAATCTGGAAGTCCTTGTACGACATTGTATAACAGCACTGACTTGTCATTTCGTATTCTGTAATTGTAGCTTATAGGCATTTGTTATGTGTTGTTGCCTTTGTAGTAACAAGTCCTCATTTGCAATTAGTCCCAGAGGTCATGGTTTCATTAGATTGTTGTTTTTTCTCGGGGCATTTCTTGTGTGTATCAATTGTTAAAAAATAACCTTCACATATACTCAACAAGGTACAAGAAGAGACTTTGAAACCTTTTTTGCATGATGCATTGTAGGAAATTTTATTCGGATGTCTTATTCCTTAAACTTAAATTATTTTTACCTGTGTCCTGTGGAGAGGTCCAATTTTATTCATCAGTAAAAGTCATTTTTGGTAAAACCCCCACCTTACCTATTTACACGTTTTTAGTTGTAGCTTAGGACTGATTTCAATAGAATGCTTTCGCTAAAGCCTTGATTTTTCTTTAGATTTGACTTTTCTAATCAACAAATATGTTTTAAGAGCTATCTTGGATAGCTGCAGTTATCTGTTTTCAAATGTTCCCTCTACCTACAAGCAAAGACAGTTTGATTTGATAATTTCAATACTTATGCTATTTGCTCTCCAAAGTTGAAATGCAATCAATCAATCATAACACTTTATGCATTAAAAGGGCCAGAGATTTGTATCCCAATATCTGAAAATGGTTGGTTGCATCAATTAACCCTTTCCTGCCTAGTGTGAAAGGATGTGACAAAGTCTCAATGCTTACACAGCCATATGCGACCTCAGCCTCAATTCTCACAGGCAGCTTGGCAGCTTGACAGATCTGAAAATCTCTTAATAGCGGTACTATTAGACAAGACCTGTCTTAAAATTAAACAACAACAAAAGCATATTTTTATGTACTTTTGTTCTCTCTTTACAGCTATTGAAATTGACAAGAAATTGTTCTATTCTGCGCAGTCATTGTTGAGGTTCATTAGCAAACAATGGCATGTAAATTTCTGCAATCCCTTGTTGACGAAGCCAATTTAGATGCCAATGATGAATTAGACAGTCAAGTTGGTGCACTTAGTGACAAGGATGGAAATTCCTATCATCTTCAAGGTCTAGATCTAAGTAACATAAAAACAATCTGAATCGATAACAAATATCAAATCCCGGATTAATCACAACTACACACATTGTATTTAAATTTAAGCTTAAAAGCAAAGAGCTTAATAATTTAAAATTTAGAAAGATTAAAATTCCACTGGTTTTAACGATGGTCGAAACAATTTAACAGCAGAACCTTCACTTTCATCATAAGTGCATACTCTATATTATGTCTTTCAAAACATGAACCTTTTGGAATTATTGAAAATGGGAAATCACATTCATGACAGGAAAAACTCATAATTCCTCGGAAAATGTCCAAATATTTCATTTCCTATCACTATCACTTCAACCACTCGTATTTGACGTGGTTTCAAACGTTTGCTGATTCACATAAACATATCATCATAGGAATCAGGAAGTGGCCTTTCATGGTCAGGATCAGGGCTGAAGAAAAAGAACATGAAGATGAATGTTTTTGAATTTCATGATATCACACGAACAACATAATTTACGCGAAATAAAGAATAACATACCAAAGTTTAAAGAAATAAACTTATAACATTCTACAAACCCAAATTTGATCCCTATGACTTTTATCTGATTTCCCATCTGGAATGTGAACATACTGGATAAAAATATTTACGCGGATCAGCCCCTGCATCAGCTCTGTATCAGTGTAGCGGTACAGTAGTCTCTGCCTTATAGCAGGGCCCTCAGGAGACAAAGTAAATGGTTATTAAAACCAGTATTAGACAAAGTGGGTCACAGGACACACTGGTACATGCAAGGGCGGTAAAAAGTTAGGAGAAATAAGTTTTCCTCCATTCCTGCAGAATAAAAGGACGTGGCATTGTTTCAATTTATGCTTTCATTTTAGTTTTTTTTTGTTTTTGTTTTTATTCTGTGGGGTTTTGCTGTGTTTTTGCTCTGCCTTTATGGGATTTTTTGGTTGTTGTTTTTTTTTTTCCCATGGCAGATAGAAATCAATTGACTTCAGGCTGTCCCTCCCCCAGAAGGTGGGTCTAATACATACATCCCTCCCTGACATTGTAACTTTTTTTCATTAAATACTATTAATCAAAAATGGTTATTTTACGGAAATGTTTTTAGGGGTTTGGAGGAACCCATTTGATAGCCTAAACGTGAATTTCCTTTATGGAAGTGATGGTGATAGGTTGTTGAGTGCCATTACAATAAGCTGTAGGTAAAGTGTTGGTTTAGTACCTAGCCATCAATTGTGCTGAATGTCCTGTGTCAAATTAAATGATAGACACTGATTCCAACAATCGCATACATTCTATGACAGGCCCTATCACACCATACATGCAACAATAAAACCCAATGGTGAGTGTCTCCCTTTGACCCTGCCACATTTGTTGACAGACAGATGAGTGTCCAGTATCTACAATAGAACATGAAAGTAATGCACTCGGAAGTAGCGAGAGCTTGGAAAAAGTGAGTAAAACCTTAATCCCTGTTTTTCGCCTTATTTGAGTCAATAAAATTGGCATGAAAGTAGCAAGTGTGAAAAAAGAGATCAACTCGGAAATAGAGAGTATTTCATACCCCAGACTAGGACTCTGGAGGGTAGAACAGTCTTGATTAAATTTGCTTATTTTCTTTTTTGTTCTATTTCAAAGCAAAAGCATAGTCCCTGGGCGGCAAAGGGCCATGCTTAGTCATGTAGGGAGTGAAATCATGAGGGGTTGGGGGCTAAAGGGTCATTGGAGTTGTAGTGTTGTTTACGTGTTGTAGATTGGCCTTGACTAACACATGGGAAAAGTGGGATACATTACATGTAGGCCTACAGTGTGTCGATGTTGCAAAATCTAGATATTGCCTACCATAGCCCAGCCAGCTCTAGCCTAAAATGTGGTCTAACAGTATCGGAATTGTACTGAGATTACATGTAATTTTATGTCATCTCAGAATCGCACTTGCACACATCAAACATGAACACACATAGTATGTACATACACACACCCGCACAGGTCTAGTCGCTAAACTTTTCCACTTTCCTTTCCTTTTGACTAAATTATCTTCGTCCTGTGCACATCATTGATATTCTTAGCTTAGCCTATAAATGTTTCTTTTGCAGTTGGGGCCAATAATATTAAAATTATTTTCTTAAAGCTCCTGAGTAGCTTTTCATGACTATTTTAGGCAGCTCTGGAATAGCAACAACTCGGATATAGCAAGTAATTAGGGTTAGACCCATCGAACTCGTTATTTCTGAGTTCTATTGTATAACTTATTCTTGTGTTATGAAATGTCATGGGAGTGTATAAACGAACCATAATTCAATGACCAACTTGTCCTGGCAAGGTCAGCTTTCACCTTTACTTAACTTGTACACCTTTGCTTGAGCTTTGATATGGTCATCCAGATGATCAAGGTGGAATGGGGTTTAGGGTAAGGCAATTACTTAAATTGCATTTGTGAGCCGTGTGTGTTTCTGAGGACAGTGACCAAAAAAAACAACAAACCCAACTTGTCCAGATGCCCTCTAATGCTTGTCAAATCTTTAATACGGTATGTTTATTGCCTTGTTATTTGCACATTAAAAAAGATAGAGATTTTTAGACAAATTGTTGTCTGAGATGCAGGTTATAAGAGTGGTGTTTTAATTGAAAAAATTATGTTTTTAAAAAAACAGCAGGTTATTATGCAAAGCGGTTCAAAAAAGCAGGGTTATTAGATGGTGAATACTGTATTCCTGAAATGAAGAAAATACAATGCACGTCCGTGACCTGTGTCACATGACTTCAAAGAGTGTGGATGCTAAAGGGACATTATTAAAATCATTCTTTGAACTGTAACTGGCAGAAGGAACAATTTTGTGCATTATTTCCTATTTAAAACAACTACAGCATTTCTTGATACAAAAGTCCCCAGAATGAAACCTAAAGGCAAATCAGGTAAAAAAAAAGAAGGAAGAAGTAACAGAAGCTCTCAAAAAGGAGAACTCTTTCCGGACGTTTGCCAATATATCGGCGCTAATTCCCACCCCCATTCGGACGTATGCCGATTTATCGGCGCTAATTCCCACCACCATTCGGACGTATGCCGATTTATCGGCGCTCAGAGGTCCCCCAATTTTTGCTTTGTTTTCACTGTAAAAGTGCTTTTTAATAACCATTTTAATCATCTTTGCTTCTTTCTCTTTCATTTAATGTATAATATGTCTTTCTAGACCCAAAACTCTTTATCATAGACCATGATTACCGAAGGCACCCAAATTTCACTTTTAACCTTGCTCCTGAAATGCGTTGGCACCCAAAAATAAATCCGTCTTGAAAGAGTTAAAGGGGGACGCTGAAGATCAGTGGTAGAATGTTAGCCTACTGAACAAAGGCAGCATGCTTGATTCTCAATACTGACACATGCGTTTTTTCCTTAAGCATGGATAGTACCCCTGTAGCTTCACTCGTCCCAGGAGAAAATAGCTGGAAAAATACTCTGCAATAGACTAGCATCCTATTCAGAGTGATAGATAAAGTCTGTCACTGCCCGCTTCAAACTACAGAAACCAGGATAATCTCTGCCCCAATAGGTGGATTCTGCTTGAAAGGACTACTTTTTTTTTATAAACCTTATTAGATGGCTAAAGCAGATGTCAAGATAGTTCAACTTGGAGTAGGACCATAAGGGATATTCAATTTCAACCCAGAAACCAAAAGGTCAAAGGGGTGATATCTAACTACGAAAGAGGAATGGAACATTTGCTGAGTTATGACCCCTGAGTATTTCTCTTTTGGAAACCCCTCATATGACCATGAATTTCCCACAAATCAGCAAATTCCTCAGGGTATGTCCATGCAATTTGAACATATTTTCCTTCGAAACCACATTTCATTAAATGCTCCATACTACTCCAAATCTCTGAATTTCCTTAGCATCATTTTTTATGTAACCAATCACTGCATTGCTAGCCAAATAAAACATCCTATCACTTAGGAAAATGAAAAAAAAAAAAAAAGATGAAAGCAGAGGAGATAACTCATTGAGTACAATATGATCCTACTTGCCTCTGATTACCTCCCTTGTTTCTAAAACTCACTTGAGTTTCATCATGGTGGCCCGGTAGCTCAGTTGGTAGAGTGGCTGACTGCCATGTGAGGTGGCCCAAGTTTGAACCCAAGCGGGCGGTGGATTTTTTTCGGGTGCCACCTGTTCACCCAGCAGTATAAATGGGTTGGGTAGTTGGACTTTCTAGACTTGGCGGAAGTAAAGTTGACATGGAAAGCAATGGCAAACTACCACAAAATACCGTATATATGCCTAGTATAATAAGGGCTCTACCCCTAATTCCCTTATGCTCAGTCATGGGTAAGGGACTAACTTTACTTTAATTTACATAAATTATAATTTGGTATCAAAGATTACAGCTGTAAGAAATTGTGATTATGTAATTTGCAAAGGGGTTATTGCTGTATACTTTTCTTCATGTCCGTCACAAGATTCCCTAGTCGCAGTGCATGATGAAGAAAACAATATTATATTGGCATCCAAAAGAATTCATTACACTTTCAAATAACAACCTGTCAGTCACAGAACCAGTGAATTACAATCATGCCTTTTGATTGCCAAAAAGTTAGGGACTTTCAAGATGTCATTTGTCAAAGGCACAACCAATCCTACGATTAATACTAAGACTAATTTGACAACAAATCTATATGTTCACTAACATCACAGAAGAATAGCGCAAGGAAAGTACTTTAGATGCTTAACGGAGGCTTCTACTCCATGGTGTGCTCATGTTTGGTATTAGCTGAGTAAAGCAGTGTACAATACTTAAATAAGGATGCTGCAGTAGGCCTACTCTCCAAATAAAATTCAAGAAAAAGATGGCTATAACTGGTAGACTAATTGGCAGGTGGATTAGAAATAACTGAATTGTACATTAAAAATGGATTATGTCAATTTTGAAACAAAAATTTGTTTCTTATGTTTACATACTTAGGTCTGACACCTGGGGGTCCAACAGGATCAAATCTAGCACCAGGAGGAACTGAGCCACTGCAGAAATGAAAACAAAAGAATACATGTTCTCAAGCAACCTAATTTGTAGACTACATCTGATAGTGGTAAAAGAAATTGAGTTGGAGTTTGATTGTGGATTATGCCCAGTACATCCCATAGAGATGATCTCAGGGCTTCGTAATAGAAATTGTAAGTACCGGTATTTCAAAGAAAGGAGCAAGAGAACTATTTTAGAAATCATTATTTTAATGATATTAAATGCCTTTTTGAAAAAGCGTACAGTAAAAATAATAAAGATTATAAAACGAAAATCAATTGAATGAAACCTATAATGTTGACTGTAATGCAAAAGATTTAAAGTCTCACGGAGGAAATCCTGGTTGTCCAGGCCCAAAAGCTCCTCCAAATCCAGGCCTTGGAAAGTTGCGTGGATCCATGAACATTCCACCACCACTACCTCCAGCAAGAGGATCTAAATCTGCTCTTCCAACACTAAATGGGTCATTGTAATTTGGTCTGATTAAGAAAATACCATGGAGAAAAATGTTCGTCATTATTAAAAACAATAGATTTCCAATTCTCTCAATTTTGACAATGAATTGCCTCTTGAAAAGGTGTACATGTCCACTTTATACATAGAAAAGAAAAAACAAAACAAAATGTAAACAGGAAGTATATATGGCTTTTCCAAAGTATGCTTTCATGAATTTTATCAATCCTCACTAATGATTAAGATCAATCAATCACAATGGCCTATCCTTGTCAGACGAAGCCTCCTGAACGACTTTGGGAACCCCTCTCTGTCACTGGCTTTTGCCCTGCCTCCATTATTGGACTTCCCAACCACTCTTCAACATCCTGACTCCATCTCCTTCTAGGTCTTCCACTTACCCTTCTTCTGACTACCTTTCCCTCCAGAAATAGTTTTTCATGAGGGGCATGTCTTTTAACATGTCCGAAAAATTTAAGTTTTTGTTTTTATATGATGTTCATAAGTTGGTATGTTTTTAACCCTAGTCTCCGCAAAATGTTCAAATTTGTTTCTTTCATGATCCACGGTACTCTTAGTTCTCAGGATTTTGCTGTAACACTTCATTTCAAAGGGTTTTATTTTCTCCTCATCAACCCTTGTAATAGTCCATGATTCGCATACATTTATTGCCAATGGAAAGGTGCATGCCTTTACAATCCTTAATTTCAGTTCTTTATCTTCACTTTTCCATACATTCATCAGCTTTTTCAGATTGTTCAAGGCTATTGCTAGATGCCTTCTTATCTCTGTTGTTACCTTGCCATTATGATTATGATCCAAGTAATAAATATTCATATTCTTCTAGTGTGGCACGCTTAATACAACATTGTTGGGAGAACCGGAGAATTACGTCCTATTAAGCCAAAAGTCGCAATTAAGGTTTCCCCTATAAAAACAAATGTAAGCTGTCAATCGGCAGCCCTGATGTGTGTTTTGTATGGTTAGGCGAGCGTTTTCATTAGTCCTAAACATCAGCCTTTTGGATGCATGATTTCATTTCCTTTTGCACATTGATCAACTATCATATTATGTGGTCGGGACACTGGTTATTGTCCACAACGACCTGTCAGGGTGTCATCTTAGGGGTTTTTGTCCCAAAAGACGTCACCATATGAGTTTTTTCATTCCCAATGTTATAAGTTATATGACGAAAAAAATGGACTTTGATTTTATGTCACTATAAGCCGAAAGTCGCTTATGGGCAGTCTTCTTATGTGGAGGCCACTGAACTTGTTTTGGTTTTCCCAATTTAGGGTCTCCCTTCTGCATGCCACAGCCTTGCCCCTTCAGAGAATAGAGAGAAACAAGGAACAGTAGGAATTGATTTCCTCAACAATGGCTTTTCACCCTATCTTCTTCAAATTCTAACTGCCAGGGTTCTTTTAACATGACAACATGCACATGGGAGCCCTAAGTTTATTGGCTGTTTCTGACAATATGTCTTTATGTTCAATCATACTCATCATGGGATTAGAGGTCAGGTTAAAACGTCTGAAAATCACATTCTTAAGATGCCAGCACTAACCCAGACTTCATCCTATGCCTTTTAGGCTCCTTGGGTGAATACTCGACTACTAGACTTCAGTGCTCTCAAATACTATTTACATCAATGTTTGTATCAATAATTATAATAATAGTAAATTGTATGTACATAAAGATCACTATTAGACATTAAGCTATCAGTATCCAAAACATCATTCTCTTAAAAAGATAGTATCTTCCAAAAAAGGCAGTGTAACAAATTCATGTGTACTTTTTCCACTTTATAAGTGTACGAGTTAAGTAAATGGCAGACTGCATCAGTAGTAATATGACAAAGACCAGGGTTTATTTGATTATTGACGTCCTTTTAAAAGTGAAAGTAAGAAAAAAAAATTTTTTTTAACCATTGAGAATAAGTTTGAAAGGTCGGATTATAAAACGGTCCTGATGAAAAAAACAATAAATAATAGGTGTGAACCTAGCTTAACATTGCTCATAATAAACATATTATGTGTATGAATCCACTGGACTGGCTTTTTTTTTCAAGGCAAGCACGGCTCTAGAAGTTCTTATACATAAAACTACAGCAAAGGATGATTGACAACATCTAGGACAAGACAGACGACAGACAGAGAAAAAAGATAAGAACTGGAAGGTTCCTCCACCGCAGCAAAGATATAGAAGCCAAGCAGGCCATGATACTGCTAAATAATGGTGCTTTCTTTTATCTTTGAAATAAATGTTCCATAGAAGTAGAGTATTTTCTTTTCTTGGATTTACATTTAATTGGTCCGTCAGATTAATTAATTGGCCAATACTGATTTTGTACAACTTTGTGTATTAATATTCTTTACTTTCAGAGTGCAAACTTTATAACCATTAGCATGACTGCTTTTTATGGCAAAAAAATGTAGATTTATATGTTTTCTTAGCCCTTTTTTAATTCCTCTATCTCTCCCTTTGTCTGAAACTAAATATTCTTTGATTTAAATTAACAAGCAAAATATTTGTGAGTTAATATGTCTAAGAATGCAAAATGTTCATATTTCCAGCACATCTACAAGAACCTAAATATAATTTTTTTTTAAGCATACATACATGTTAAATAAATCTGTCATGATACAATGTAAAGAACAATAATATGAGAACATGATAAAACTGCTGTTGATTGATTAAATTCCATGATCTGAAGCCAAGGAGTACTACTGCTGTGCATACTGTGTGCGTGTGCATGTGTGTATGTGAGAACGTGGAAGCTTGGAAGGCGATAGGGACAGGGAATTGATAAATCTTTTTTGCACACGTGAGAGGAAGCTGTCTCCTCAAAATAAAAAGACTGTCAACACTGCATCTTTGTAAAAAAAATAGTTTATTTAGTAGATTAACGTTTATAGTTTAACAGCAACACCTAATAAAATATGCCTCACCCAGTTTTAAGATCTGTAATCAAAGAAAATTATTTATCATGTAAAAACCCAACAACAACAAAAATTACATTGAAAGGACACAAAATCAGGACATAAAAAGTATATGGAATATAGATAATATTGTAAAAAAAAAAGATCTAATCATTCTTCCAACAGAAATTCATAAATTACAAATGACTGTACCAAACAAGCAGGAGGCCTGAAAAACCAATTCTGAGAGGAGGAAACTCATATCAGGAGGAGAAAAAATTAATATGAGTGTAAGGCTTCTGTGATACTCTTCTTTGGTATGTGGAGTTAACACAGAAATAAAATACCTTGAATGCCTTGTTGGGTCAACTAAAAGAGGTGATGTTCCAGGATATCGAGGTGGGTCTGCAGATGACGCATGTGGAGGGGATTTTTTCTTTTCAGTTCTTGAAGATCCCTTGACACTAACTAAGCTGTTGTAGAGTTCTTCTGTGAGCTGATCATTCAAGCCTTGCAAGTTTGTGAATGCACTGTATTGAGAGAAGTAATGCATGTCCCTTTGATGAAGGAAATCAATGACAAAGACATACGTCACTGAATGAAAAACATTGCAGAAAACCATGGACAATGGAATGAATGGACAATTCACTTATATTAGGCATTAATGCATCTATGTAATCATTTCAGCCACCAAGCGGCAAGTAGGTTTAACAAGAATGAGTAAAGTGAAATTGCTAAACTTTTCCTCTTTTTAAAATCTAGACCTACAAAAATAAATCCTATTGGCATATCTATGATTAAATTAGATCTATTATCAAATACTGTAGAGTGAGTGTAGATGTATTTATGCTTAAACAGTCTAGGTTTGTTTTTTTTTTACTTTATAGACTAACTTTGTAATATCCTATTATCTCAAAATATGTCCTTCCATTATAATTTAATTCAAATGCAGCATTGAAAAAGTATCAAATGTAAATCTTTTTTGTAGTGCATAATAAGGCCTACAGAAATCAATCATGGGCTGATTAAGTTTAAAGCAAACATCTCTTCTTTTCTGTCCGTTGTCTGTCATTGTTTGGATTTCTTCATATATTCATGGTAGTAAATGTACAATTTCCTTTGCCTTTTTAGATTCATAGTAATATTTGTTTTTATTGTAGCTCAAATCTGTAAAAGCAGATCACATCTCATCATCAAAGTTGTGCCTATCCCATTCTAAAGACAACAAGTTTATGAAAGAAAACTTTTTGAAACAATCTCCTTTATTCAGCTCCCCCTATCTTGTTTAAAATACCACATACGGTACTTTCAAAATGCTTACCCCGAAAAGCCATCATATCAAAAGAAAAAAATACATAAAGATTTCTCTTCATCCCTTTTTTCCTCAAGGATCTTATTAGACCTATCAAAGGGAAAGAAATAAGATTAAAACAAAAACAAAACAAACAAAAAACACTACTGTGTATATTGACTCCCAAATGGAGAGAGAGTAAACCAGGCTTGAAAAAAGATTGAAGAGAAAATGGTCAAAAGAGAGATTAATGATAGAACTAAACAGCCACAATTTCTAGTCTTTTTATTTGTTGATATTTAAATGCACATAGAGCAGATTATCCCAGTCTACTGTTAAAAACGTTTATAATTTTCTCACTTTTGTGTGGTCTGCAGAAACACTGAGTTTGAAATTTATAAAGACTTGTTTTGGAAAAATGTCCAATTACATTTTCACATAACTAGTAATAATCTGATGTTTCACCCTGTTTGTATTGCCAATTATAGCTATAATATTACGTACATATCATCTTTATATTTCACATGAGCATAAATAATAGTAAAAAGAAAGAAAAAAAAAGAAAATCAAGCATATCCAAACTACTTAAAATGCCTATCTCTTATTAACAAATTAAACACTCTAGCCTATTTCACTCCATGCATTTCACAGGGTGTCAAATCCATGGCAGCATGATGAAGTTGTACACAAATAATCAGTTACATTAATGCAGCAGGAAGTGGCATTTCTTGGGATCTACTTTAGATGATAATATCAAGGTATGAAAAGTAAAAACAATGACAGGGATGAAACCATATTCCTGCAATGCATTTGCATTTAGCATATGCCAATCAAATGATTAAAAACAGCATCAAGCATGCACAAAAACTAGCTGCAACAGAACCACTGGCACTTGCATTTTTCTCTCACGTTGACTCTATCAACATAAAAATCTAAAATCAGGGATTGGCGAGATAAAAAAAATTTTTTGCAGGACTCTAAAAAAATGAATTTCCCCAATACAGTACTTTTGAATTTAATTGAATTGAATTTAAAAAGGGAAGTTCCTTAAGTTCATCAGAGGAGTGCAAAAAAGTGTTCATCTTTGCTACATACTTCCAAGCTTGCTCTTTTTTCTTTTTTCAATGTTGACCTTTGTGAGGCCTTGCATAGAAGCTTAAATTGAATTGGTTTCAATGGCCACTATGTTTGAGAGGGAGAGCTCCATTTAAAAGTTTTGCCTCAAGCTTATTCAGGTTGTGTTTAGCTGCAAACCACAATTAAGGAGAAGCAGTTATAATCAGAGTGTGTGCTTTCTCCCTTTTTAATACCATTAAAATGATTTCTATTGTATTTATTTCTGGAACTCATCAAAACTGCTGCTCTTACCTCTGAACCGATGTCATATCTTCATTTACATAATCTCTTGCTTTTACATTTGAAGTCACTGTTTTCTCATCAAAAAATCTCTGGATGAAAATGTGAATCAAGTATGTTAGCATCTGTTAAAAATACAAAAACTAAACTAAACCCTCCAAAAAAAAGGGGGGGCTGGGAAGCAAATCAAATCAATGCTGTCTGGCTCCTTTGCTGATGTACAGTATTTTCAATCTTGTTATACCCCATTACTTCCCGTCACAATATAGTAAATGAAAATATCACATGTATAATGAAAGAAAAAGAAAACCCCAAATTAGTTTACAAATCAGTAATAAATAAGTCATGTGAGCAAAATGGAAAGAGACATCAGATCACCAAGCCAAAACAGAAAGAAAAAAAAGATAAGAATAATTTTCCAGAAATTACAAAATGCATGCAGTTTATATCGAATTCAAATTTAACACGTTCAAAAAATATACACACGACATTACATTGAAGTATTTTGGAAAAAACAAACTATGACTTTTAGCATAAAAGAAGCATGTACTGAGAAAAGCTCTCAAATAAGTTAAAATCTGAAAACTTCCACTAAAGTGGAGATGATATCATTCCTGCGACATGAATAATTTTAAAATCTGAAAGTCACAATCTTGGATCCAAACAAATGTTCAATTAAAATACATAATAAGATATGAGACAAAATAGAATTCTAATGATTTGAAAACAGTTCTGATCTCACATTCTTTGTCAAACACTTACCATTAAATGCAATATAAGCATGCCATTGACACAAACGGCTTTCATGAGATATGTTCTATTTGATGAAGGATCAACATAACGAAGAGAGTAAGCTGAGTCATCACCATTCCATCCTGCTGGCAATGCTTCAGTTCCTTGCAAGTTTTCATTCTGTTGACCAGAAACAAATGTTCAAAGTGTAATAAATTAAAATAAAATTATCCAAATTATTCAATAATAGTTGAGAAACTTTACTTCCTATAACAAAATGCATATCCTTATTTCTCTAATTAAGAAAAAAAAGGAAAAGCACAAAGCGATTCACACTAGCAAAGGAAATGTAGAAAAATTGTTTTTTGTATAAAGTAATTTACATGTGCAGTCATAGATCTAATACGGTACATTCACCTCACATATTATGGGAAGAAACAGAGAATGAGAAAAAGAATATTTCAAAATTTGCCTTCCTCATTTGAAATAACAACAGGCATAATACATTATACTGACAATAAAAGGTGATTAGATGTTGAGATGATTTACAGCTAAAATAATCCAACAAATATAACGGGTACCATTTATTGGTACAATAGAACTCGGAAATAACGAGTTCGACGGGACCAGTCGTATTTACTCGCTATTTCCGAGTTCTCGCTATTTCCGAGCAACTTGAAATAGTCATGAAAGGTAGTACTCACTAACATGAAAAAATTTTGAATATTACTGGCCATAATTACAAAAGAAACAATGAATAAGCTAACCTAGATTATCAACGATGTGCACTGGACGAAGACGATATTATTAGTCAAAAGAAGGAAAAAGAGGTAAGTAACATTTAGCGACTAAACCTGTGTGTTCGTGTGTGTTTGTACACACGATGTGTGTTCATGTTAGATGTGTGCAAGTGCGATGCTGAGATTACGTAATATTCATCTCAGAACAAATCTGATACCGTATACTAAGTTTCAGGCTAGGGATGGCGGGGCTGTGGTAGGCTAAATTTAAATCTTGTGGCATCGATACACGATAGGCCTAGGAATCACTCTCCCCTTGTGTGAGTTGAGGCCGGCCTACACTACGTGTACACAACACACCGACTCCAATGGCCTTCCCGCCCCCACCCCTACTGATTCCTCTTTCACTAAGTGACTCGGTTCAGTGAGGCCCTTTGCGACGCCCAGGGATAATCTTTTTTT
>JAOWAZ010536103.1:0-10221 GCA_028565935.1 Goniobranchus fidelis
TATATATACAATGTATTCACGCCTGTAAAACGAATTTCCCTCTTTGGGATGAATAAAGAATTATTATTATTATTATTTGTTCCATGACTGCACATATATCCATCCACCTCAAACATGTTTATTGTTGTTGTTCTCTCACTGCATAGTCCACTTTTTTGGCAACTTTCAAATTGAGTTTGTCATATAATTCGAATGTTTGTCTCTGTGTGCGTTTAGAGCTTGTACTTGTATGGGGTTAGACGCTCTATAAAAGCCATTTATTATCATTATTATTATTATTATGGAAAAAGTAATGATACGCTAGTTAAAGAAAAAGAGAGAAAATATAAAAAGCAGAAAGAGGCATTCTGAAAAGCACTGTGAGTGTAAAAGTATTAAAGTTACCATCATACCACTTTACTAATCCAACTTGACCCAGTACATGCACTGCACAAAAGGTTGGATGTGCTTGTACTCCCCTCATCCCCACCCCCAAACACACACAAAATTCCCCTGTGTCCACCCTTATCAAGCCTCTCTCATGTCCACACACATAAATATAGCAACACCTTCAAGTACACAATATGTCTTTTACACAAAATTTTCCTCTGTCTCTCAGTACATGCTTGCACCTCCCATTCAAAGCAACAGCAAAATTTTAAATTGGCAGTTTTTGTTCAAACAAAAAGTATAGGTACAATGCAATGTTCTCCCAGGACCAAGGAATAGGTTAAAATCAATCAATTTATGGAGTGCTGAGTGTGATGAATATACTGCACGTATTTCTTTCACAGCGATTTTAGATAAAAATATTTCTTCCAACTATAAAATTATTCTTGCCATGTGCAAGTGAATGAAATTCTCACTTAGCATGAACACAAAAACCACACAATTAAGATGTACATAAATAGAGTTAATAACTATGTCCGACATAATAATTACAATAATAATAATAAAAACATATTGGACAAGTATCATCACAGCCTCTCTGAGATGTATGTTGGTTCTTTAAATTATATATTTGCTATATCAGTACATGACACCTGACTTAAAGTAACTTTCTGGATGTATTATGAAAAATGTATCACCTCAGTCATATGATGGTCTGTGCAAAAATGTCAATGGCATATTCATATTCAGAAATGTACATTTTGCATGGAGACAATGTAAAGGTATAAATAAGGGCATATCACCGGAGGATTAACTTCTTTCTTTTTACTTATGATTTTTTTTGTTTAAAACTGAGTCTGAGATGGATTCTTCCCTACAAATTATAAAGGCATACATTTCTAGGCAATTCATGGAAACTTGGATGGAATGGAGATTTAATAATTTAAAGTGTAATTGCTTTCATTCACAGTAGTCTAGCTTTCTGATCAATATCGAAGTAAACAATTGAAATCCATTTTCAAGTTGTTCATCACTACTGAACAACCCTTTTAAAAATGATCATTCACCCTTTCGGAACTGAACAATATGGTGAGCAATTATTATTCTTTGGTGACAACACATAAAATCTGGAGAATCAACTTTGTGAGGTTCAGAAGCTGGCAGACCTCACAAAATGAGAATCCTTGAAATTTGTGTTATTGTTCAGTTTATTTAAAGGCAAAATCAAGCACTTCTGAGCATTTGAAAGGAAAGATATATATTATGACCTTGGATATGTTAACCAAATGTACTTGCACCTAAGCATACTGATAGAGTTGTTCTTAGGATGCAGTAGAAGTCAGAGATTCTTTTAAATTAAATCGTTTGTTGCCATTACAGCCACTGGTAAAAGGATGCAGTCTTACATTAGATTTCACCAGTGTTGGCAAAGAAGGCACATGATGTTGGCATAGAATATAATAAATTGAAGACAATTACAAGTCACGTTGATACTTTGCTTCCTTGTCTCATTCTGTCTTTTCTTTCTTTGTTTCTTTTGGCCAAAAGGAGATGCAAAAATGCAATGCAAGGATCACAATGTATATAGACCATTTAAAAGTTGTTGTGTTATAATAACAAAAAGTTTGCATTGGAACGAATCAAAACACAATGTTGTGAAAATCATTTGGAGGTAAATAAATCCAAATATGAATAAAGAAAAATGAAATAAAAATAGTAGCTCTCTTAAGATGCAACGGATGCTACAAAGATACAGCAAATAAAGTTTTCAACACAAAACTTTTCTTGAAACACAAGAATAAATCAAAAGATCTAGCTTATACATCCTTTCAATTCACAAGATAAATGCGATAAATGCTGTTTGCTGCAATCAAAAGTAAATAGTCTTGTCATTCTTGAATCAGAATTGGTAAATTCTTTTCATTGTCATATATTGTTCAAAATTTATGAAGCATTTTGTAATAAAAATCATTCGAGGTCAAGCTTCTGAACAGCGTCCCAAATGGCAACATTGACAAAGTTAAACACAAAACAATCCAGCCCTTCTACTAACTAAGCCTATATAGTTGTCCAGCATCTCGACATGGGCTGACAGTAAATTTGCACAGAACTTATTGTTTAAAAACTTTCCTTGAATTTTAGACAGTGGGCAATTGGTTGTCATCAAGAAACAGTTTGAAAAATCACAGCTGGAATTCCAAATGACAAGAAATACGACCAGTTTATGATATGCAACCACATGGAGTATTTTTGATGAAATCTTTACATCTGCACATTCTATCAATTATATGGTGCAAATATTTTTTATACAAGGAAAATTCAAGAAAATTCGGAAACTGAATTTGATATATCTACCATATTAATTAAACAGGAGGCAGGATTCTAAAATATAAGTGAAAATAGAATTTCCATGTAAGTTTTTCGTAGCTTATTTGCTTTTATTTCTACAACCATTTTATTTCTAGCTTAACCATCAAGCAGTTATTATCAGCACCTTCGAAGAAAATGTCAGTTTGTTAACTATTTGCGAGAAATGAGAGGCTCTTTCGGTATTGAAAGATTAAGGCATTTGACTAAGATCAAAAGGGCTGTCGTTCATAAATCCTGTGGGGCTGGGATTCACATTGGGACCCTGAGTAAAACAGCCAAAGCCACCCAGATGTAAATTGGGTACCAGCTCTGCTGGGGAGTATATCTTTTGACAAACGGTCAATTTAGCCACAGGGTGATTAGCATTAAAAAATCACTTAATGCCACATAAGCCAGACTTAAGTGGTGGCTCTATGAGCCCTGATGGGACTTTATTTACTTAATCTGGCGAGTTTTGTTTGTTTTGACCTTTACCACGAATTGTTGTCATACACAGCTTTGTGTTTCAGATGTGAAACCACAATTACAGCATAATTTAAATCTAATTTTGACGGGGTTTTTTTTTTTAAATAAAAAAAAGATTTTAAAAAGCACAATAACATAATGTGACCAAGTAAACATTAACGTAATCTCAGGGGTAAACAAATTTCCTTTATACAAGAAGCCACAATAAAACTGTTTATGTTCATATATATATATATTTAGTAAACCAGATAAACGCATTTTGAGAAAAAGAAGTTTGTGGAGAAGAGCTTCTTAAACATTCAAGTAATAATTTTAAAACGATATACAAAGGAAAAACCAAAATAAGTAGCGTCATTGATCAATACAAATGTTACACAGCACAAATTTTTAAAAACAATTTCTTATGCGTTTTTCTTGCAGGTGAAGGAATAAAAATATCACATTGAACCACAAAACACACAACAAAAAACGCAAAATGGAATCTCTTTGATTTACAAAGAAGGCTATTGCATTGAGGTATGCTATAAATATACATGTGTAATTTAGGTAAACCGTAGAGGAGATAATACTTTCATGTGAATGTAGGCACTAAAATTAAACAAAGGCTACACACTCTATAATTGACTAACTTGTCCATTCAAAATAATGCAAATTTTAAAGGAGGTTTTGTCAATTTAAAAATGCTCTATCTATCTATAATACCTCCCATTAAGTTTCAGCAAAAAGTCACGCAAATATAAATAATCTTTAGGATATATTGAAATGACCGTTTTTGACACTCTGACTGAGGTTTTATCAACTAAGCCCAAAGATTTATGATTAACCTTCTTGGATGATGCGAACTTAAATGAACAGTCAAAAATGTTTTACTTAGATGTTATAATTTTATTCGATGTAACATGTCATAAAATAGTTATAGGCCTGTAAAATATATTTGACATCGAACAACACTGCTACAGCTCTCTATTTTCTGAAAAAGCAGGAGCAATGTTCCTACATCATCTTCCCATTGAGCATTCTTAATTATATGATTTGAAGGGCACAAGCTCATTGTTATGAAGGTCTCTCTCAGATACAAAATTTCTAGATCTACAGCTTTAGAGAGACTTCATAGACATGAACATTGTCCAATTCACAGGACATTAAGACTGAATCCCTGCCCTCTACCTTTCCTTTAAAATCTTTTATTTTAAAACCTCTGAATGCAGTGTAGGGTGAGAAAGGGCTGCTCATGATTTTGAAATTTATGCTACAGGCAAGAATAAAAAATGTTCTCATCAAAGAGACCTTGATGCTTCAAGTAACATTGAGTTGAGATTACTTCAACATGAGCCTTGGATGAATTTGGAATGCCTTTTAATTCAATCTACGGCATAAAAATGCCATTTTAATCTATCCCATTTTGACTCATGATGTGGTGTAAGAGGATTATAGCTAATATGAAAAGACAAAATATTTCAAACTGTGGACTTTAAAAAAAAAAAAAAGAACAAAGAATGTAGTTACATTTAACCTTGTAATGTAACTCAATGTAATAAAAATGATTAAGCCTTCAATGACTTAAATCTGAGAGACGGTAGATAAAAAAAAATTGCAAAATGGAGAACTCCATGGGAGCATTTTAACTTAAAAATATTTGCAAAGAACACAACACCTCCATCTTTAACGTCAGCTGATGTTAAAAGTAAGGACTATTGAAAAAATAAATACATGCATTAATTATCTCATAAAAAATGATTTTCTTCCAAAGTAGAATTTAATTAAATTGCTTGAACAAGAAGGAACTTTAATACCTTGATGGATAGTAAACAGACTATATGCCATCACTCAGAAAACACTAAATGACATTCGTAAAACAAACCTCCCAAATGCTTTATCTAAAGAACCAATGAGCACAAATCCATCCCCCCCCTCCACCCCTCTAAAAAAACACAACCAAACTCATACAACAAAAACAAATCCCAATCTCATGCATGTGATTGAGGGAGCACTAAATGAAAACATGAGAAGAACAATATTTAGAAACAAGAGTGATAAAAACAGAACTTATAATCCATCACCAAAGTTTAACAAACATCACTTAAAACCTACATAACTAATGCCAATAATATCTAAAAGTGTGAACACAATCCTTTAATACAATGTAAATTAGGAGAAAGGCTGATCGTCGACCTCAAACTGACCCATTCTGGGTCAGGGAACGTAAAGCACGCAAAGCTTTCTTCGCAGCTGCACTCTTTGCAATACGATAATTCCTGCCAATTCCACTGAAAACTCCTTTGCCAACAACATTGACTGTCACACGAACCTTCCCATTAATTGTCCTTTCTGGTCTCCTGAAATGAATAACAATTTGAAGAATTTATACTACGACAATACTTCAGGTATTAAAGTAAGTCACCATGTAAATAATTGTTAAAATGGTGTGATGGTTACTCAACAGCAAATCCTTAAAAAAAAACAAAGTAATAAAACACAAATGAAATAAGTTGACAAAGAGTTCTATCTACATGTATTAAAAATCTCACATAAGGGTGATCTTAGCAACTCCATTAAACAAATTGATGGAAGACATGAGAAATGTATATTTCCTTGGAATAAACTGATAACATGGATAGTAGGACAAAGATGATTCTGCTATCACCATCAGCACCATCATTACAACTGTCGTCCCAGCATCATCATTACCCTCTTTTTTGAAGTCATCAGCATCATCACCATTATCATCATTAAAGATCATCCAAATGCCTGTTAAAATATCATATAGTACTGGGTATTTGTTAATGTCAGTACACAAAATCTTTTTTTTTTTCAAGCTATGTTACGTACCACAATTATTGACATTAAGAACTTTTCATATTATTCTCACCTATTTCATCATCATTTGCAACAACAGCAACAGTATTATCATTACCATCATTATCATAATCTTTTTGATCACTACATTATGTATTTATGTTGTTATACCTTTGTTCCAAATCAATTGCTATCTTTGTTCTATTTCATATTACTATTTTATCTGTAAAGACAGCTACATTGGATCTCAGGTGAAGGAATAAAAACCTGACAATGCAGATAAAGAATAAAAAATGCATTAATTTTCTTCATGCAGACTGTCATCAAGGAATGCATGTGCTGTCCACTCAAATCAAAATGGGCAAATTACAATAACATTCTTTCCTCATCTCTGTCTTTATATCCTTCATTCAATCAATTTGTAACATCCTTTAGAAAGAAAAACATTTTGATTAGTTCATTATAACAACTGTAAAAAGTAATAATCCTTACATTTTCTGAATAGCAATACAAATATTAAATGAGAAAAAGACAGACACAACTTACTCAAACTTAGCAGTTTCAGGCTCTCTCTCTAGCAGCTCTCTAACCAGAGACTTCGGAATGCTCTTTAAGTATTTATCTGCAAGCAAGTTTTAAAAAAAAAGGTTTTATAAAAAGATCATAAACCTAGAATTACCCCAAAAAATTAATTAAAGTAGTAAACAAATAAAACAGGGAATCCCAGCAGATTAGCCAATTGCTTACGGTAAACTTAAGATCGTCTCCTACCTTAATGGCTGAAAGCATATCCTACAAACAAGATAGCTTAAAGAAGGCTATGAATCATTTCTCAACTATAAGGAGACATCCAAGAGACTGAAATATGCATTAATATTTTAAGGATATCTCTTTAACATTTTTCTGTACCATGGCACACTTTTTCCACTTATATAGAATAATACAATAATTCTAAATTGTTGGTTGAAAGATTTACAGTACTGACATAAACATTTGACTTACCAATATAAGGTTTCATCATGCGATAATAGACCTGCCATACTGTATCAAGGGACATGCCACTGTCTAGATAGATTGCGCCGGCTACTGACTCGAAAATATCACCCAAAGCTTTCGGAATTTCCATTTCCACTTCTTCCTCATTATCATCTTCTTCGTTGCCATCCTCTGTATCTCCATCCTCAAGAGATAAATCTTGGTACTGGAGCACAAGAATTGACATCATAAATTAGTTAGCAAGCTTTGCACATAACACATTTTAGCATGAACAGGATTACAGAGAAGGTTCTTCATCTTCAAATAATTACAGACGATAAAAGAACATCTAACACACTGACTTTAATATTCTTTTTCTTCCTTCCGTGCTTAAACTTCAGGCTTGAGGATTCCTCAGCTTTTTACAGTTATCCTTGAAACTTTCTGTGCAGTTAGAATTGACAATGAAAGAAAGATATTGTTCCTTAATTATCATTCCTTAATTATCATTAATTCTACAATCAAAAACATGATTATTCAAGATCTGCACAGTAAGGAAAAGAAAGATTTGAAAATTTAAAAATGTTCTATGATATAAATTATGGATACCAGTGTCATTAGCATCTGATAAAACAGTACCTCTTCATCAAAGTCAATTTCATCACAGTTTTTCTCCTTCTGTTTGGTAACAAATCTGTCAATAACAGCGAAGAGTGAAGGAGATATAGCTTTGAAGTAGCAATGAAAACCCCATTTGACAGCTAATGCAGCAAAAATGTTATTATTCACCAAGGCTGATCGCAAATCGGTAAGAATACCAGGAGAATATTTCTGTGAGTCTTCATACAGATGCCGTGTTATTACATAGTCTAATATGGCATCACCTAAAAATTCTACCCTGCAAACAAAAAAGGAAAAGAAAGAAAAGCGATTAACAGTACTTGAAGTCTCAAGTGTAAAAGCTTACAAAATAAATTCAATTTCATGTTAATCATTTAATTTGTTTTCAGTTGATTTCCACACACTGGTTGCCGGGTATTTTTTGTTCGGCCATCCAAAAAATGCAAAGAAATCTAACAAGTTGTTTAAAAAATCCACCCACAAAATTTAAAACAATTTTAAGATAGTAAAAAGATTTATAAAACGACTGTAACTATTTGAGGTGATCATTTCACTGCATGCTTCCTTGATATGCAATTTTCCTATTTTTTTTTTCCTTTTCATTTTTCTTATGGAAAAGCAGGGGGGGAAGGGAAGGAGTTGAAAAGAGGTTTGAAAAAACCAACTCCCTCCAAAATAACAAAAACAAACAAAAAAAACGAAAACAAACCAGAACTTCTCTGCAGAAATCTAACTAGTAATGTATTTAAATGAGACAATTACACATAAAAAAAAACAACCCCAAAACATTAAGAGTTATTTTTAAAAAAAAGAAAGAAAAAAAAAAGATTTCAAACAGGTATTTGGCATTGAAGTGTCTTGATACCGGGGCTGAAAGTCTGTCCCATTCAATTTCCTTGAAAATCTTCTCGGATCCCATTCGATATCCCTGAAAATACCTGAGAGCTAAGTTGAAATCCCTGAGGAACTCTCTCGACTCATGGATGTCTGTTATTAAGTGATTGTCACATTTAATGGCATTATGTTCGATAAATATGGCTTACATTATAGTTGAATAGAGCTCTACATACCATAATTTGAGGCATGACTTAAGTTTGAAAAAATGGTATCCATTATTAATCTATTGTGGGGTCTTGACACATCACAATTTGAAATCAGAATTAGAATAATGCACAACCACAAGTCATAGTCTTCATAACACAATTGAAAGCACAATTGTCCTATCACAGTCTTTTGAAATATATTTAGCTTCAAGTTTTGTTTTAGAGAAGAAGCTGGCAAATGAAGCTTGCTTTCTCTTTAAATAAGCCTTAATAGATGGTATTTGATTTTCCTCTAATGTGGAAGAAAGACTGCTAAGAAGATTGTTGAGGGTTCTGTTTTGATGATGGGATTGGTGTTGAGGGCTCTGTGATGATGATGGAGCTGATGATGGTTTGCTTGACAATAGTGAAACACAGGGCATTCATTAAAGTAAGCTGTATAGTTGCTGTATGAATGGGCAACTTCTCTGCTTATTTGGTTGGGTATTGGCATGGAGGGGACATGCAGATTCCGTGCACTTAGAAATTTTTTAACAACAGCAAGAGCCTCATAGTTGTGGATGGTGAGACATGATCTACTGTCAGTGATAATATCATTAGTATGATGAAAGATCCCTCAGTCCACAAAATATGCTCATGAGAGCCTTCACCAGTTTTGACAGGAATGGATAACGCTGATCTCCTTTGCACTTCATATAAAAAATGACATACCACCAGTTCTTGCTTAGTCTAAAGGCTTTGTCACCAATGTCAGCATCATCATCATCATGTGAGGCGAATGCTGGTTTGCACATTGCCGATCGTCTTTCTCCATTTCCATCTATCTTCTGCTGTTCTTGCGTACTCTGCATTTGTTGTTATGTTGGATGTGCTTTGTCTTAGTCCAGTTAAGTATGTGAGTCTTTGTTTTCCTCTTGACCTTCTACGTAGCCAAAAGTTGTTTGTTTTTTTATGCCTTTTTTTCTCCAAATGTGGCCGAAGAAATTCATTTGTCTCTTTTTGATTGTGCTTATAAGTTCTCTGTTTTTGCCTTTCCTTTTCAACACTTATTCGTTTGTTGTTCG
This sequence comes from Goniobranchus fidelis, assembly GCA_028565935.1. Lineage (NCBI taxonomy): Eukaryota > Metazoa > Mollusca > Gastropoda > Nudibranchia > Chromodorididae > Goniobranchus > Goniobranchus fidelis. The sequence continues at coordinate 9,704 of JAOWAZ010536103.1, forward strand.
TGCTGTCCAGGGGATTTTTCGTAGTCTGTAAATCCACATTTCAAAAGCTTCCAGCCACTGCCGACTCTCTGAGTTCAAGGTCCAAGTTTCATAGGCATATAGCAGTATGGAGATGACATAAGTTTGGATTACCTGCAGTTTTGTACTCATTTGAAATTTTGTGTTTAAAAGTGTTGGCCTCAGATTGTAAAAGGCATTCTTTGCTTTATTTCTGTTGTATCCTTGCAGTCATTTGTGATGGTTGCTCCGAGGTACTTAAATTTTTTTTTTTTTACTTGTTTGATTCCTTCTCCATTTGTTTTTAATTCAAAGGGGAGATCTTCATTTTCTTTACATACTACGATGCATTCTGTCTTTTTCACATTCAAAAACAGACCTTCTGCTCCACTTGCTTTTACTAGTCTGTCTACCATTCAATGGAGATCTTGTGTTGAATGTATCATCAGAACAGCATCATCTGCACATCTCAGGTTTATAATGTTGACTCCTCCTATATTAACTCCTCTCAAATCTTCTAT
>JAOWAZ010536214.1:0-10218 GCA_028565935.1 Goniobranchus fidelis
CCAGCACTGGCTTGACAAAGGCTTTATAACATTTATCTTTCACATTTTGAGGGCAGCTATGGATGTTTCTTTTAAGACAAGCCAGAAGGCTATTTGCTTTTTTCCACACGATTCTTTGTTGGTCCTTCCAATGCAATTTGTTGCTGATGGTTTCACCTAAATACTTACAGTTTCGATTTCCTCTAATACATAATTATCTCTTTTATAATTGGCGAAATGCATATCAAGGTCGGCCCGTCAAATGAGGCTTTTAATCTGCTTAGTGTATGATGCTAAATTGTTGTGCTGAATAGTAGCCGTTCCATCCAGGTAATTAAGGAGTTTCATCAAATTTCATCTTACAAAAAAATTATTTTACATATTTAAAAAAAAAAAAATGTTACACCATCTAGATATATTCGGCAGACTGGTTTAGTTGTCATCATTTTTAACTTCAATACCTAATCCCTCTAGCAGTGAGTGAAATGGACGAGGTTGTCTGCCTGCGTCCAGTATATGTCAGTCAATATCCCCAATCCGAGGACTCTAATCTGAAAAACAAAACAAAACAAACACACTAATAAAAAAAAATTAGCATTTATATAGCACTAAATCCATTAAATGTGGTCAAAGTGCTGTACAAGTGTTCCTCGATAGGCCTTTTCTAACCAAATATCTTCTCAATTCCATATGGAGTATACAGAGATGCAGCATTTTACAGGCGCACTTGCTCTAGCATACTGACAATATCTTCCTCTTCCTATGGTCGGGTACTCATTAACACCTGAGTTGGCTGAGGGAGGAAATGTATGTAGAGAGCCTTTCCCAAAGACTAAACAGCGCCACCGCCCGGCCCGGCCTCGACCTCGAACCCCCGCTGTTTCAAGTCGTACGCACTGTCCTCACAGCCACGAGTATGTCGGCCATCGGAGTGTGGAATTGCTGAATGTTCAAGAAATGTGTACATATACTCTTGCAGTATGGGCTCTGGCACTATCCTACAGAAATGTATGGAATCCACGTTGATTAAAGAAGGGAACAGCAAAAGCAGTTAGTACTTAGTACGTCATTTAGGTAAGCCGTCGACGGAGCCGTCGAAAAATGAACTGTCCTGTGATTTGCCATGATGCCCGCCCAGACCGGGAGGCTTTCACTTCGTCTTCACGATTATCGGTAGCCTATTCTGCAAATTGCACTCATCGGTTCGACTACGATTTGATATCGATATGGACTTGATGAGTATCGATCATTGCAAAAATACATAACAATATAGGCTTGTGTTTTCCACCTGAAAAAAGGTGCGGTTGAGAAAATTGAATTAACTTGGATGTACAAAAAATACGAGGATGAAGAAAGTGACATCTCAAAGTTTCTCCGTTTGGCATGTGGATTGTGTTTTCTGCTGCCTCATATGGTGGAGGCTTTTTTTTTCCTTTTCATTTGATGGCAGAGGTACCAGTGAATGAAAAAGTAAGCCAATTTTTAGTCTATGTTTTGGTGACATATATTCAGGAAACTTCCCTTTTTCCTACCGTTTTATGGGCAAGCCAAAACATAGAAGCCAGAGCAAACAATTGTACAGAAAGTTTCCATAGCCATTTTGGAGAATTATTCAGACATACACCTAACATTTTCACGTTCACACGGAAATTAAAAGAACACCAATTGATTCAAATAAAATTAATTGCAATTAATGTACAAGAAACGGTCACGAAGGGGACAAATGAACTTCAAAGGCAGGATTACTGGAAGACCACCATTGAACAGTTCCAGCAGGGATCAATGGGTGTGAAGACTTATGTGCATTTAATGAGTTTTAAATTGTTCTGATTTTCCAAATGAATGCTCTTGTAACCCCTAAAATGAAATAATATATTTATCCTACCCAACCCTATTTCCACCTCTCCGTGGCGAGTAGGGGTAACTAACAAAATGCTGTGCAACAATCGAACTGTTTTCAGTTCGGCAAACGGAAAAGGTATCGATATCGATATCGACATTATTCGCAACGTAGGCGAACTGTTGACACGATTTTGGTACGTAGGCGAAGTGATTTGGCTTTCTCTGCCTCACCGATCAGCTGTGTACACACAATCAACGTATTAAGTCTTCCCTATTAATCCAAATGACTCAAACACAAACAGGATTCATCAGTAAATAAGACATTTTCCAAGTCAAGCAGAGTAAATTTAATGAATTGCTGACACCATTGAAGCGGAACTTTCAGATGCACACGTGTAAGAATTGCCCCCTCACAAGGACAGCGCTTTCGAAGTCCGACCTGATTGAGGTGGTTGCTGACAATGATAGTTATCAACCAATTTACCCGAGCAACGGCTTTCCAGTCCACACATTGTGCCTCAGTACTTACTGTTAGACCGAGTCACTCAAGCATTGTCTACCGTACGATTTTTCGGAAGCTTGGAAACAATTCAATGTTTTAGTAGTCAGTAACTAGCCCTGATGGTTGGTTTAAACCTTTGGAGCTCAGGAATACGGCCGTGCAGGAGACACTGGACCCCTTTCAACCTACTCGAAAACTGAGCATACGGTTATATCAGGGCCTATCCCGTTTATCTCACATAGAAGGATGACGCTTGATCACGACCGGAGCCATTAGGCAAATAAAATATAAATGTGGGTTTGGGAACAACGACGTCAACAACAACAACAACAGCAACAGCAACAACATCTAGTATTCTAAGTTGAGGTCACCGTGCTTGGAATACAAAAACAAAACAAAACAAAAACAAAAACAAAAAACCCTATTACCACTGCATGTACAATCACTCATTTGGCGAATGTAACTGAAATAATCTCAAGGTTACATTACAACAGCAACAGCAGCAGCAAAAACAACAACGACAACAACAACAACAACTATTAACGATAGCTGAGTAAGCCCCTACTTGGAACACAACAAGGCTTATTGCCACTGCACGCATAAATGCCTCATTTGGCAGATGTACTGGTGTAGCAATTTCAAAATACCTGAGATCAGATTCAGCATACCCTCCGGCATGCTCCTCTGTAAGCTGAGAGCCCATTTCCGGTTAGCTAGCCTATTTTCAGATTACTCCCCGCCCATATTTAAAATGTGTGCAATGCTTTAAACCCGTTTTTATTGTCCTAGTCCATGTAGTATAAAAATAGGGCGTACTTCACAAAGGGATCCAGAAAAAGGTTTCAGTCAGTCTATGTACTTGTTTCTGTGTGTGTGTGCGTGTGTGCCCGCGTGTGTGTATACTATGTTACTATTACTACTACTGCTGCTGCTGGTGCTGCTGTTGTTGTTCTCGCTGCTATTACTCCTATTTATATATTTTTCAACAATCTTTGACCATCGTCATCATGGGGTAAGGAAATAAATAAATAAATGGATGTCTATATTAATAAAAGGAGAGCTTCCAACTTTGTGCATCCTGCATTTCAAAGCCACTGTACGAAAAATTTTGAAATTTTCTGTACGTAGATCTAAGTTATTGTATTTTATGTGATAGAGATATTATTATGGAGAAAATTATTGAAACTTCGTCAATTATAAAAACTAAAGACACCTCCGCCTCCCACAATCCTCCAATCTCTAATATGTGTGCTTTCTTTCTGTTGTTTGTTGGGCTTGTTTTTAATTATTTAATTTTAATGCCCAAGCGCCCCCCCCCCCAAGTCGGAGCATAAGGCGCCCAAAGGAAATGCCGTATTGAAAACGATATATTATTGTTTTCTGTAAATTTATCGATTTCAACTGTTCAAAACAATTTGTAGAGACCTATCAATCAAGAATAAATGCAGGTAGAAAGACTAGGTTCTTTAAATATGATAGGCTATTATGTAAATAAAATTTCATGTACGTTAGATATATACTTGGACGATTTTTATAACGTTATATAACAACATCTAGATTGGATGAAAACCAGCATGGTATTTATCTCGCCAATTTAAAAGTTACTGGCTCTTGGCTGCTACTATTCCCTCGACATTCTTACTTTTGAAAGTTTAGGTAATCATCACCTCCGCCCCCCATGGGGCCCCTCCCACGCCTTTCCTCCAATATCTAACGTTTGTGTTTTCTTTCTGTTGTTTGTTGGGCTTGTTTTTAATTCTTGCTGCTAACTTAAGGCCCGTCCACCGAGGAATTATCTGACTTTTGCACCAGGGCTGCTTGGTATACTGCCGCTGTGAAATGTTTCCAATTTTGTTTGTCTTATGCCATATTACGATGTTTTTCTAGGTCATTAAGTGTGTTAAGGTGTTCTTTGATCTAGCCATTATGAGATTAATTGCACAGGACCGAGCCCAATGGAAAACATTCGTTCGGAATATCAGAGAAGCAAACGAGGTGTCCCAGTCTGATGATTAGGAAGAGAACGGCAATAAGTCAAGTAAGCCAAGCCATGCTCCAAGTAGACACAAACAGTACGGAGCCTAAGTTGCTCCTTCGTGGGAACCCAGGACTGGTTTAAGTTTTGTATGTTCACATTAAGTTTAGTGTTGGTGGGTATGAAAAGAATGACATGATAACCTTCTTCATTTAATATACCGTAAAAGATTCTTATCACTTTCGATTTCCAATTTTTTTCTCGTCTATTCCAAGATCATAATAATATTACGACGACTACCCTTTAACTTTCATGAGGTGATTATCTAGATCTAATCTCGAAGATTCTACTCAATTCTAACTGGACTTCAGACTTGGCACAGTATATTGTAAGGGCTAGACTAGGATTAGATTATAGATTCTTATTTATTTACTGTTATATCCCATTTATCAGGTTCCACTTCGGAAATCTCTCCCACGATTGAAGATCAATGTAGATCTAGATCTAAATCTAAGAGTAGAATCGAGATCTAGATAGTAGACCTAAATTCTTGTGATTATCGTGATCTAGATCTACAATTTGCTATGTTAAATTATACTAGTTCTATCCTAGAGACGAAAGGAATCCCATATATTAGTCCTGCCACTGCCACTGCCTCACTCAATCAATGTGGCCAGACTACAATTTTAGCCCTAGAGACAGACATTTCTTTATTTGAAACTTTAATTAAAATTTATTAACATAATGCTATAAACGCTATAATAAAATTAATAAAAGTTCATACTGCTACAAAGTATACAATAATGCAAGAATTAATTAATGATTGCAAGGCAGTCAGAGAGGTTATTACATCCTAGGAACTTGACGTAGCCTATCGAAAAGCTGCAAGTCTAACCCAAAGAGATTCTGAAAATACAAGGTAAAACACTTGCTTGGATAAGAGCTTACTTATGTATAGAACTCAACACACAATGTTTTAAATGATTCTAGTTCTATGTCCGATTTTTCAAGTGATATAAATTAAATGGATGCCCCAAGGTAGCATGTATGGTCCACTGTCATTTCTTATTTTCTTTAATGATATTATCAAGATTACAAGTAGTTCATTAATGATCTTACCAAGATTATAAGTAGTACAACTGCTGTAAATATCCTGCAACCATACAAGAAGATATCAATATATTATATGAATGGTCCCAAAAGTGGCGACTAGACTTTTATTTTAATCCTCTAAGCAAATGTAAAGTTCTCCACACAGGTGAAAAGAATCCACATCATGAATATATTATGAATTCTCTAGTAGTAGCAAAAGTTGAGGAAGAAAAGGATATTGGTGTTATTTTCGACTCAGAACTACATTTCGATATAAACATAGTAAAGTGTTGTCTTGGTGTGAGTAGGTATGATTAAAAAATGTTTTACTTGTATATCGACCGAGACTCTGAAGTAAGAACTCTAATCAAGACACTAATATAAATAAGATATAATACGGCAACTGTTGTATGGTCACCAACTTACAAAAAACAATCTGTCATGTTGGAGCGGGTCCAGCGTAAAGCCTTTTTTTAAATTAAACTCTTACCATGTATATAGGAAATTTATTTTATGTGGAGAGACTATGTACCTCAAACTGCCGTCATTGAAGTACAGAAGAACCCATGGTGACCTTACTCCAACATACAGGTATATCTGTATTGATCAAAACCAGACAAAATTATTTACCTTCTATAATAATAACAACATTACTACAAGAAATAACTAGCTTAAACTAACCAAGCCCATATTGCAACGGCAGTAAGACGAGATTACTTTCCCTACAAAGTCGTCAATGATTGGAACAATCCAAGTTATGCATCTAAACAAGTTAAAGACGTATAGAAATTTAAGTTCTTAATTGACGTAGAACTAAACCATTGTCATCAAATCCTAATTTTACAGGAAGTAGTAAAAGTTTCTAAATACTGGTACAATCAATATACCAAGAATAGATTAAAAAAGCCAATTTTGGACTACAGTCCTGGATACTACTACCAGTACTACTACTACTACTGCTGCTGATGATTTTAAAGAAAGCCTTGACCCAGCCCTAAAAGTGAGAACTTTGTTAAGATGTTTGAAGGTGAATGTGTTGCATTATAGAAATGTTTAAAAAATCTATGTCCTGCAAAGACAAAAAAGGGGTGAGAAGTAAGGCAGATACCACAAATATGTGACTTGTCATTAAAGAATTTTTTTTTTCATTTTGGAGCAAGGTGTAGAAACTTGACAAACTTGCATTGAATGACATATTATATGAAAAGATTATATTAGATATATTTTGTACATTTTAGAAAAAGTAAAATTGCATTCTCCCCTCAATTTATTATTAGAAAATATGTGCTTGTGAGTCATCAATTATTCATATTATCGCTGTTATATATATAATACACATAGTATATAATATTAAATTGTTAATGATATATGATTTAGAAATATTATTAACAATACTCTTTATTTGTGTTAGGTGACATCAAATTTCTTTTGATATAAATATATCTTTTATTGCTAGTGAGATTTATTGCCTTGTGATGTAGACATTACTTGCAAATCAAGAATTCTGCTTTTGAATCCCAGCACTTTCAGATCCTGCTTTGGTTCCCTTCAAAAGATTCTTTACTTTGTATGAGTGTGGAAGCTTGATGGATGAATGATAAGGGTTGTGATGTAATGTCATTTCTGTCACTCAATGACAATGGTCTTGAACAGCTCATGTGTAGACCTACAAGCGTTCGGCAGTGAAATGTTTTTTTCAAATTGCTTGTGGATGCGCTTTATAAGCTGTTCTACTACTACCTGCTACAATTGACCAGCAACAAAGACCCATACAACCATTGCAAAGTAGATCCAGTTGGCTGCCGAGTTAGAATCTATTTGGACACATACTGTGACATGATGATGCCGTTCCTGCCAAACCGCTAGGTGTGAATATTTCAGCAACGGGACAAAATACATCAGTATCACCCTGACATCTCTGCCAACAAAATTAAGCAAAGATATAAAGCAGCACCAAAAATATTGAGAAACTACTGCAACACCTCCCCCTTCTCCTCTTCCCCCCAAAAAACAAAGAAGCTTAACCATCACAGCTCAAAACAGTGAAAGCTCTCAACACCTTGAAGCAACTTGCTCAAGAGTGAGACATATGGAGGAAGTTAAGTTAATGAAGGAGATCCAGAATGGTGACTAGGAAGTGAGTCACGTCTAGGGCAAGCATCCTGCGAAGCCATTCATCATCTTCTACTACCATGAGCATTCTGAAAATACGCTAATGTACCAAACTACAAGGAATAAGTGATATGTTGTCAGTAGAGGTAAGATTTAGTAGAGGTTGCCCAAGAAAATTTTGGGTTGACAACATCAAACAATGGACTCGCATCCCCCTTGCAGATATAATCCGCAGCCAGCTGGCCGTCAAAACATCTGCCGTGGCACCTTGATGACGAGAGTCAAGAGATGAGTCAGTAAGTGAATGAGGTTCTCACAATTGTTTGGGAAATTGCACTTATTATGTGTTGAACTTTCATAAACAAATGAAAGGAGCATGATGTCAGTTATTTGTTGAAGTTTTAGTTACATATAAATAATATAATTAAATACAGTTGATGAGCACACCTTTTTTGTTTCAGTTAGATCCCTGGTTGTGAGAGAAGACAAAGTGAGGAAAAGGAATGTTTGAATAATACGGAGGACATGGGAGGTCAACTAGGTCGACTTGAGTCTGCCGCTGTGGCAAGCGGTCAAGATACTGTCGATTCGAATTCAGCTGCAACATCACCTGTCATTGGACAGTCATCAACCCTGAACAATGAGCGGACAAGTCCTCTTTTACCAACAGACTTAAAGGGGAAATTTAAAAATCTAGTCGGTAATAATCTATCTCCATATTGCTGCTTGAGATATAAGAATGTTTGTTCTCTACTTTTGTGCTGTCTTTCTCTCTTTTTATGTCTATTAAAACAATGCAAACAGAATTTTATGACAGAAAACTGAAGTTAGCAGTAAGCAAATTATTTCAAGAAATTTAATCAAAATCTGGAGGCCCACTTTACAAAGAAATAGTTTTCTGAATTAATTTTTATAGAAGAATGATGCATTATTATATCACTAAGTTGACTAAGAGAGGATCCACTGTTTGAGAGAAGTAAGTATTTTCTATGTGATGGTATAACATCTATTACAGAATCCTGCAAAGATGCAACCTTAATTGAATCATTTATTATTCCCCCTATTTTAGTACATGTATTATCTGGGGTTGGGAAAGATACTCTGACGATGGGTGAGATTGACACTATTTTCATTAAAGGAACATTTTTGTGATGATTTTACATCTAGACCTATAGGGTCTAAATATTAAGAAGAGACACACACTCACAATGCATTTGTGCTTACTTCTTAATTTTTAATGACCAAATCAATATAATATCCTTTCTCAGTCTAATAAAAGCATTATAATTTGAATAAAAAACAATACAAAGTAGGGCTTCATATTTAAATTTAAGAAATAAAAAAGTTATGTACGCATTATTCATACATAATTAGTGGAATATCATGACCTATGTGACGCGATGACAATTGATGCTGGTGTCAATTGCCACCGAGTGACGAGATGTGGAGACGAATGTCGCTGACGTCAATTGCCACGGAGTCATGGGCCCCATTGCCGAGGCTTCGGGACCCTGCCGAGGTTCCCCTTGATCGATTGATATCGGAAGTAGTGAATAGTAGCTCGAGGGGAACCTCAGCAGAGCCCCAAAAATAGAAAACGGTTTGCGAGCGCTTGCCTTAGACAACCGGCCACTGGTAGTCTACTGGAACAAACAGAGTAATCAAGTTGTCTATGGCATCAAAACAATCTTCAAACTGATACAGATACTGTTTGACTTGGAATTTTATTTCCAATGTCAAAACATTTATGTAGGCCTAGGTCCTCTATTGTTCTACATCATTCATCTCAATTGTACATTGCCATTTCAAGGGTAACCATCGCGACTTTGGAGCCAGGTCATGAAAAGATGATTACATTCACATTTAAGTATGAGTATTACATTCGTTTTATCATTACGTACGCATAAATCAAAGAAATCCCTCCACCACTGGGCACTATCCCTCCTCTCTCTAACTTCCTCTCCAATACACACAACAAACACTCACACTCACATATCATACTGGATGACATAAACAAAAGCACTTGGCATTAAAATGCTATATTGGGCATTGTGCTTCAATCAATTACCGGTCATCGTTTCAGCACAGTATGAGTACAACACCCATGTTATCATCCCATGTAATGAATCTTCCACCCCCCCACCCAGTCATCAACTAAACGGTTCTTCGAAAGATGCAATGTCGGAAAGGATATAACTGTGTGGCAGGTGGCGTGCGTAAGCGGAAGTTCAGGAATGCAAAACACAGAACATACATACCAATGCAAAAGAGCTCCAATTTACTCAGTGCAGAGCAAAGGGCACAGTTTAAATTTAGAGAGATTCTCTTATCTGTGGTGCAAGGCATACGTATTCTGACTTAGTGGCAATTGGCGCCATCGTCACCGGTCCCCGCATCGCTCGGTCGCACTTGACACTACCTAATTAAAAATATGGGACCGGTGTGGTGCATGAGTGTGTGTTCAGGATGGGGGAAGGGGGTCCACAGGTACAGGAGGTTGTCCCCTCTCTCTGTCATATCATGAAATGCAATTTATAAAGGGATTGGTTGTTGGCCCATTAGTCACTGTTTACGTAGACACTCCCTTTTTCTTGAATCTTTGGTGTATGAGAAGTAACCTCCATCTTTTCATGAGATCAAGAAAGTAACTCTAACTCTAATACTATCTGTTATTTAGATTTCAAAAAATTATTATTATTATTATTATTATTATCAT